>RJWM01002660.1:0-116679 GCA_004363535.1 Dasyprocta punctata
CAGAATATTGCATAAAGCAAAACAGTGAGAACAATATTGGTCCTCAAAGACAAAATAGAAGGAAATCCTCCATATTTGCTACATTACATACTGTCATCCTCCCAAAAGATCCTCAGACTGCCAGCCCCAGGCCTCCAAGATCAACCAAACAATAAAAGCACTTAGTTGCTTTATGTACCTTAATTGCTATCAACTTAGCCAGTCCTCCCAACCAGCAGGTTGCTTACGGGGGATACGGGAGGGAGTGTGTTGATTCTCAGTCCACGCACTGGTAGGCTCGCAGGAGGCACTGACTCTTCTCTGCCTGGAACCTATTGTGCCGCTTACAAGGGAGGTTGCCTAGTTGTCTTCTGGTTGGCTCTTCTCTGACCCAGCATGGCGCATTCTACTGAGGTGCTGATCTTTTTCTTCCTGACATCCTGCCTCTCACACAGCTCACCAGGAAGGCTGGCTAGCTATTTTCCGGTTGGCCAAGTTAACTTCTTTAGAACTGATCTCCTTACATTTATTCAGTTGGTAAATTTTGCTTACTTAATGAAACTCTATTAAAGCTAAAATTTTTCAGTACTTTTGCATTCCAAGATGTATGCAAAATAAGTACATCTAAATTAAATTCTTTTTCTGGTGAAATTACATGGAAGATTCAGAAATCGAATAATGATTATTTATTGTCAGATGAAATATTTTTAAGATTAAAATTTTATTGAGAACCATAATTTCTGTAAAGAACTTGCATGCTAAAACAAAGAGATAAATATCAAACATCTTTTTCTAAAGAGAAATTCCTACAGTCCTAAGGTCTTTAGTTATTAGGATACAGGCCTGTTAATCAACTGTATACATTTTAATTTTAATGCATTTTTATCTATTTAAAGTATTCTTCTGTAATTACAAACTGATCTTTTCTGTGGTAATGAAATTTAAAACTCTAGTTAGAGATCAGGAAGCAGTGACAGCATTCTTGGAGCTAGTGTTTTTATCATTTACTAAACGTTAATCTGAATTCATTGAAAACTTTCATTTGTTTTTTCCACATATATAGTTTTACATTCGAATGCCCAAATCTTTTCCATGTAACCATTACATTTACCTATGACTAGCAGCACTAATCTTGTAGAAAATAGACCATAAAGTTAAGACTCATTTAAAGAACAGACTTTAATTTATGGATCAAAACAACAGAGTCTTCATGTTTTTTGTTTTGTTTTTGGTGATGTCTGTTTTTGAAACAGGCCTTTCTGTGTTGCTCAGGCTGGTCTTAAACTCATGAGCTCAAGTGGGTCTCTTGCCTCAGTTTTCCTTCTGATCTTGGACTACAACTGCACACTGCTGTACCAGGTCATTTTCTTTTTTAAATTTAATTAAATCATTACTGTTACTAAGAATAATATAATTCGTAATCACTAGTGACTCATCTTTGTCACTAACAGCACTTTCATAAATGATGGAGATTATTTAAGCCTTTAGTAGAAATATCTACTGGGAAATGTGTGTGTGTGTGTGTGTGTGTGTGTGTGTGTGTGTGTGTTTCTTTTGTAACTTTAACTTCTGGAGCTGGTCAAGATTGGCCCCATTCTGAGTGTCATGCTTTAGAGCAATACCATTTCATGACAGCAGATCTATGATTAAGATAAAGAGCTTGCATCAGAATACAAACTAAGATTGGTTTCTTCATCAAGTCATCCCAAAGAAAAATAGAAAATGTCAGTTGAAATAAACAGTGCGCAAAGTAATATACCTCGTTTAAATTCTGGTTACATTCGTCATCTCATTTTTAGCAATACCATTTCATGACAGCAGATCTATGATTAAGATAAAGAGCTTGCATCAGAATACAAACTAAGATTGGTTTCTTCATCAAGTCATCCCAAAGAAAAATAGAAAATGTCAGTTGAAATAAACAGTGCGCAAAGTAATATACCTCGTTTAAATTCTGGTTACATTCGTCATCTCATTATGGAGCAAGATAAGTAGTTTATGGAGCCACTTGAAGGACCAAATGTTCAGTCTCATTACTCTAGAGTTCCTCCACTCGGGGTCTCCTGGAACCACCTCCCTTCCACAGATGAGGAATCTAAGGAACCCAGGAGAAGTGGAAAACCAGAACCACACTTTGACTTCTAGATGATGACATGACTGCTCAAAACCTTTGTCCAAACTGCCTGAGGTAATGTATCCTTTAGTCCTTTCTCCCTAAGGTTAATCATAGCACTGTGTCTCTTTGTATAGAAAGTTTGAGTACATGGGCTGGAGTGTGCACATTTGAATAAATTGGTGTAATCAAGGACAAAGAAGGAGCTGGTCTACCTTTCTGAGGCCAAGGACAATCACGGGTTACCATCCTCTCAGCTTTTGTATCACTGGAAACTTGAATATTGCCCTCTAGGTAAATGTAGACTATTTCCCTATTTGGTATTTGCATTCCATTTGTACTCTTACTTTTGGCTCCATAAATTCTGGAGAAAGTTTCATTTCTCATCAGGTTGAAAAAATAGTCAAAGGAATTTTTAAAAACCATGCAACTTTTTATATACTCAGTTTCCATTCCTCCATTAGTGTTCGATTAAATAATCTGAAGAGTTTTAAAATGCAAAGAATTTTATAGTGCTGTACTAATTCTTTCCGTGCCTTCAGTTTCTTAAAGGAAATCATGGTAACTAT
The DNA here is from genome assembly GCA_004363535.1 of Dasyprocta punctata. Classification (NCBI taxonomy): domain Eukaryota; kingdom Metazoa; phylum Chordata; class Mammalia; order Rodentia; family Dasyproctidae; genus Dasyprocta; species Dasyprocta punctata. The sequence continues at coordinate 2,662 of RJWM01002660.1, forward strand.
TTGCATGCTATTATATTCATCAGATGTTTTTTCCTTTGCCATTCCCTAGTGAATCATATACAACCTTCAAATAATTTTCCACCAGTACTGAGCACTTCCTTAGTCCACTTACAATTTTTTCTGTTCCAACTTAGTAATAAGATCTCTTGTCACTATAGGCTTACAGGACTCTCCATTCTGGTTGTTTTGTTCAGTTTATTTCTGTGGGTTGCAGGATACTATTTAATAGTTCTGTTCTTCAATAACTTCATTTTCCAATTCATTATTTTATTCTCCATTCATCCCTATCTTGAGTATGCATATATTCATGTACTTATGAACACACATAGTCATGTATGCATCCCTATGTAATTTATCTTTATTCCATAAACACACACACACACAACCTTGGTTGTGTAGCTGTCTTTCAAGAGAGTAACTATGTCTGATTGCTCAATTTTTTGACAGCACCTAAGATAGTGACTGTCACAGAGCAGATACTGAATAAACAGTACTATTTAAAGAAATAAAACAAAATAAAGTTACACATTATTTAAAGAAAAATTAGAGAGGAGGAGCTGCCTAATAGTGCAAATTGTAAACTGCATTTTCATTATAAAAAATAAACCAGAGAAAAGTTTATAAGAAGAAGCAGCATTTCTTATACAACTCTATAAACTGAATGTCAAACTAAGTTCACTAGGAAAAGCAGTACTCAAAATCACTGGAAAGACCTTAAAATGGAGAAATCATTTTTGATTGGCTTTGTCATTGTTTCAAGAACCAGTGTCTTCATTTCTAAATATATTATTTCAAGATCCAAATGGTTTCTGCCACTGCTAAATTATCTTTTTTTTATACTTTCCTTTGGCTTCCTATTGGAACCATCCATTTATTCAGTTTTCATAAAACCCTTAATAACTATTTAAATATATTTTTCTGTTCTTGGCTCTTCTCAAAATCATAAATATGGGTTTGAAAACTAAACTTGATTTCTGTGCAAGTAATTTCCTTCTTTGTACCCATCCCCACTAATTGCTAAGGAACTACAGTTATGTCTATTAGTTGTATTTATGATAGGCTCCTATCTTATTCACCTTAGGAAATGCCTGCCATAGATCAGATCATGCTGAACTATTACAGGTACTGTCCAAGTTCGACGAACGCAAGTCAGTGAAAGGAAGAGCAAAAGGTGTTTTGATTTCAAAACAAGTGAATCAAATGCAGTTTTCAGAAGGCTATATTATACTTGCTGATTTTTAATCTCAGTAAAATACTCTGAGCCAATGAGAAAGAAGTTAATCAAGAAACCAATACCATATTGTCATTTTTGACATAGATGTAGGTGCATTTGTTGAATATAAAAGCTTTGAAAATTTACCCAAAATATACTTAGGATTCTTGTTTTCAAAATTTTACCTCAAGAAAATATTAACATCTATGTCTGTTTTCCATGTTCATGAATATTTTTCTGTTGGATGACTTCAATTTCATTTCTAATTACTTTGTTTGAATACCTTAACAACATTTTTCTAGGAAAATCCTTTAAAATCTTTTTCAAAACATGAAAAGCTCTCTGGTAAAGCAGAACTATCTTTGTTCTTACTTGTATTCTCAGTGCGTTTAGGGTGAACAGCAAAAATTTTATTAAAATATGTCTTTTCAATTTCATTTTTTCATGAGTTTCTTTGTGAAATAGGGACAATTTTATATATACTGTTTTAGCAATTAAAAGGAATATTTAAAATAATATTTACAAATAATTACAGTAATGATAATAGCTAACATTTATTGTGTGCCATGTGTCAGAGCCAGTACTGAAAGGTATACAATCAGTATTATTATTTGGTAATAATATCTGTCTAATAAAATAGTATTGTCTCTTACGTATTTTTTCTAGCTGAGGAAATTACGTTTAAGAGAGATACAAGTAGCTCATATCGGAGTGCATCTGAGTGCAAATATAAAATTTGCCTACTGAGTATCTTCTATTTCACAAGGTTGACAATTACTTTGCCAAATCTAGGACTGGCAAATTATCGAATGTAATCACATTTTCAGATATGTGCAATTTTATTTGTCAAAATTTAAGTCATTATAAAGCTATTATTTAACACATTTGTATCTGAGGTAATTCCAAAACCTAAAATCAATATTCATCATCTGTGTTCACACATGAAACTTATTTGATAAATTATTTCCTATTCATATTGCAAAGTTATGTGGACTATGTTAAATATAAAATGGAATGCCAAGCCAAATAAACCCCAAAATTTATATTTTCTAACTCCAAGGAGGAAAGTGCTAAAAATTTTAAGCCTCTTTGTTAGCAGCTGTTATAGAAATAATGGTTATTTGCTCTTCTATTGAAAATTCTTCTTGGAAACTTTCACTCCCATAACAAAGTCTATTTTAGAACTTAATTGCTTTGAGACATTCTTAATTCTGAAACAAATTGTTCATACACATTTTAGCATTGCTCTCTCTGAAGCTAAGATTAACCAATCAGTCATTCAATCTACTCAGTACCATCCTTAAAAAAATTTAACTTGCTCTTTTATAAATTCCTCCAGAACCAATTACCTACATCACAGTTGGAATAAATGATAATAAACAAATTTTGATATTCACTACCTATCACTGGAACAACAGGAACATAAATTTAAAACTCAGTTACTTTAAATGATTGAAAGATTAAAATTTCTGTTTGACTAATTTTATACTGAGTGACTGAGCTTATTTAAAATTAGAATTTTAATATATCACTAATTTATTGCATGTGATTATAATCTACTGTATTGGTTTTAGATTATAATTAACCTCTTTATCCTGAAAAATCACAAAAGAAAATCATCAAAGAGAGTGACAGTATCTGCCAAATGACAAGCTGGCCATCCTGCAAGCTCCTTATAATGTCATTAAAGGAATGAAAAGTTATATATTAAGTGTCCTCAAGGGACCAGGTTTGTTCTTGATCCATAGATTGCAAGAGCAAGCATGACAGTTAACAACCTCTGTCCTCCTGTGTTTGCATTCTGTCACAGGAAACAGACATCAACAAGTTGAATATCTCAGAGAAGTAAATGTGATAGTATGATGAATCATTGGGCCATAGAGCATAACTAAGTTCACCTTTTACTGATACTGCCAAGAGGCACTAAGTAATTGTAGCAGTGTTTTCTTATCAGCAGTATATAAGCATTCCAATTGTTCCATATCTTTACTGACAGTTGACATTATTTGTCTCTTCATTTTCAGCTATTTTGGCCAGCATGAACAACTGCTACTGATTTATTTTTTATTTTTTATTTATTTATTTATCTGATTACTATTGAAGTAGAGTACAGACTGTGTGGATTATCCTCCTCTGAACAGTCTGCCCAGTATTTTTATTGGGTTATCTTGTCTTTTTCTTAATGAATTATAGATATTCATCATATATTTTGAACATATTCTTGGTTATATGATCTTCAAATATTTTATCCAAGTCTATGATTTTTTGTTTTACTTCATGTATGCCTTTTCAAGAATGGACATCCTAACTTTTAACAAAGTCCAAAGAATGGATAAAAAAAAGATGTGGTATTTTTATACAATGGAGTACTACTCAGCTGTTAAGAAAGATTGTGCTGAGACTTTTATAAGTAAATGGACACGACTTGAGACCATACTCTTAAGTGAGATAAATCAAACCCACATGTGTAAATACCATATTGTCTCCCAAGTGTAAGAAACTGAAAAAGTATATATGTTCCAAAATCTATAATAAATACTATGTAAGGGTAGAAAACAGCTCAAAGAGCAAAAGTAATTGGGAAGGGAAGAGGGGGAAAGGGGGAAGAGAAAAGGAAAAGATATAAATCTGTATGTATGTATATGTAAGATAACTAAAATGAGCATACTGTTGAATGTATTCGTTATTGAGAAAGAACAATTAATACTCATATGATTAGATCAATTTTACCTGTCTATATCTGTTAATGTAAACAACCATTTGGAAGATAACGATATGCAATATTGCAACCATTGTCAAGTTTCTATCATCCTGTTTTATAAACCTGTAATGTTACTGTTGTGCATTTACTCTAGCCATTTGTTTGTCTCTTTTGCTTTTTGTCTTTCTTATATGTGTCTTTTTTTCTCTTAAATAAAAAAAAATCCTATGTAACAAAGTCCAATTTTTCAAATTATTCTGGCAGTAATTGTATTGTTTCTTATTTTTGAAATATGTACCTATCCCAAAGTAATGATGATCTTCTCTTTTTCTTTACAATCTATAATGATTTTTTACATTTATATCTGTAATTCCTTTGGAATCAAAAAAGTATGAGGCATTGGTCAAGATTATTTCTGCATTGGTAGTCAGCTGGACCAATGTTTTTGACTGGAGAGAAAAAATGAATTGCTTTCTATTGCTGTGACACTTTCTCTGTAGAAAGATTTTTTAAAATAAATATTTTAATATGTTTGAAAAAATCCAATCAAGAGGAGAATACTAAAGATATGGAAAAGAGAAGACAATAAATGGTGATAGGTTATTATGGATGTGAATTAAAACACTAACTTAGGGATAACATTAACTAAAATACAAATGGTCATTGATAATTACAATATTAATGATGATAATTGGTAATATACATTATTTCTGGTGAACCAGGTACTTATTGTTCAAAGCGTTTCACTCTCATATATATGAATATATGAGTATATTTATGAATTCATGTATGTGTGGGTATATAATATATAAAAATGTGCATGAACATGTTTGCATTTATATAAATTAACTTCCTTATTTGCTAACAATTCTATATATACATACCCATTCATATGTTTGTATTTGTGCAGTGTTACAGTAATTTAAATGAGGATGAAATTAGTTTATATTCCATCTTGTATTTACCTTAAAATATAAAATAAACTTTGATTCTATTCAAGAGGTATCAAAGCCACAGAGAATTTAAGTAATTCAGCTAAGACTGATGATACTGGAATTTAAATCTGGGCAGACACACTACAAAACCCATGTGCCAAATCCTCCACAGAGAAACTTTTTCAGTGTGTTCAGACTCTTAATCACCCACCAAAATATTTATTATCTATAATTAGCAAGCATTTAATCTGATACATAATTCATATATTTTGTGGTTTTAGAGATCCCTTATTAAACAAGTTTAAAACAAAATTAAAGAAATTATCTGAATTCTTGTGTGACTTTTATAATAGTGAAATTAATAAAAGAAATAATTTCAATCACTTTGAATTTCCTGTATAATGTACTCAAAGGCAATTTATCCTGAGGTTTTCACTCCAAAAGCACATGCCAAAATTAGATTCAGCTTTCAAAATTCCACTTTTGGTTGTCTCCTGCTATACTCTTCAATTTGAATTGCAAACTGTGGGATAAATCCAATGACTAACAATGGTTTCCTCTTTAAATGCATGCAAGCCCACTCTTGTGATACTTGTTTTATCTAATATCTTACTTGGATGGAACATATTCATGGTTTTTAAAATACTCATTTTGGTCAAATTGCAAGTTTTAACGTCAGCATAATATTTGTGTGGTTTTGCTATAGCAAAGTCCAAGTAAGCTCCTGAGTCCCGGAACCTCAGGAAAGTAAACTACAGTGTGAAGCCCACCAGACATTCTATCTCTCTGCTGCCCATTAAAACTCTGGCACATGTCTGACAGCTCAGTGAAACCCCAATGAATGCAAAACAAAGTGAAATGCAAAACTCGTGTTTAATGTCACCTGGGTTTCACTCACTTCTAGATTTTCCTGCAATTTTTTCTGAGGCTTTTCATTTGTAAGTCTTCTAAAAATATATCTCAGTCACTGTGTTTCTCGATTTAAAAATAATGTTGTAAATAGAGAGTTGCTAAATATACCATGGATACACCACCGAATTTCAAAGCAGAGACAACATTCCAAGGCAGTGGAGATAAGAACGAACATGTCACAGCATGAGTGTGAAACATGGGCCAGTGAACTCAGCTCATTCTGTGCATGGCTGTTTAAAATAGTACTCAAAAATAAAAATAAAGCAGAAATGCTTAAGTATCCTCAGACTCTAAAATTTTGGAAAATAACAGAAGGTGTTCAATTACCTAATAGATTATTTTAATAATTTCTTGAGCTCCTAATTTTGCAAGCACAGTACTACACATTGATGCCTCAGACCTGAACAAGACATACCTACTCTCCAGCAGCTCAGAACAGTGTAGAGAAAAGTCACAAAATCAGTGTTGCGTGGTAGAAATGTAAACTAGTACAACTGTTACCGAAATCAGCATGGTAATTCCTCAAAAACCTAAAAATAGAATTTCCATTCATCCCAGCTATTCTCCTTCTAGGTATCTTCCTAAAAGAGTTAAAGACATCAAATTACAGAGATACATGCATGTCTGTGTGTATAGTAGCACAATTCATAGTAGCTAAATCTTAGAAACAGCCATCAACAGATGATTGAAAGAAGAAAAATGTACACAGCACACGCACAATGAAGTACTACTTTGCCATCAAGAAGGATAAACTTGTGTTGCTTGTAGGAAAATAGATGCACCTTGAGACCATAATGTTAATTACAGCAGATCAAACACACAAGGTTAAATATCAATGACTTCTCTGATGTAAGAAATCCAATCTATAAATAAATAGCAAAATAAAAGGTAAGTGATCTTTTCAAAGAGAAAGAAAGCAAGTGATGAAGACAGAGCAGGGAATAAAAGGGAATCAAGAAAAAATTAAGATGCTGGCATATGTATCAACTTTTTTTTTTGTCAGCACCAGGGATCGAACCCACAACCTCATGCCTGCCAAGCAGGCACTTAAGTCACTGAGCCAAACTCCCAGCCCTATTTTTTTTGAGACAGGGTCGCCTTATGTAGCTCAGGACGGCCTTGCTCACATTGTGGCCCTACCCAGCCTTGAACTCACAACACTCCTCCTACCTCAGCCTCCTGAGTGCTGGGATTAAAGGCGTGCGCCACCACGCCTGGCTTTGGTATATGTATCAACCTTTAAAAAAGAATATAATCATTATGTACTGCAAACATGTACTAATCAAAAATGAAACCTGAAAAGGAAAAATACATATGAAAGCAATATGTTTAAAATGCAGTGAAATATTGAGGGGAGGTTTATTCATTCTTTCTAGAAAAAGGAGAGGAAAAACAACTTCATGAACAAGACTCAGTTTCTCTATGCCAAGGATTACAGGATGGTTTACTGTACATGTCTTGCAAAGGAATGCAAGAAAGTTACAAAAATCCAGAGACAGATATTTTAGTTCAGGTATCATTTTCTCAGTTAATCTTTCCAGTTGCTCCCTCCTCTTGATTGAAATGACAAAAATAAATATACTTCCTAAAATAAAATTTAAGACAGATCATGTTTGAATCTTACTGAAACAAAAATTTTCAGAGTCAACTGCAGACTGCAGGCAGTAACTTTAAACTGGTACCAGGAATACAGAGGGGCGGTTTCATCTGCTATAAAATATGCACGAATGTATGCAAAACCCATGTCTATTATATTACATCAGGAGTGAGGGTAGGCTGCTCCAACCTGTGAGAGATATTTAAAACCTGTGCCTACTACTATGGTTACATTTTTGGTACAACTGTGCTCATGAGATGGTAAAAATAAGAAGAAAGTCGTAACACAGGACTTGGGCCAAACCTCTGGGAATTCAGTAAGTGAATAGTTTTATTGCACCTAGATGGAAATCTTAGATGCAGTTCTGGTCTGGGGAATGAGAAAGGAGGCCATCTGTATCATAGCTACACTAGATTCAGTGACTGCAGAGATCAGGAGACAAAGAACAAGCAAAATCTTACCACTCAGGATAAAACTTCAGACAACTGGTGTAAAGCACAGAAGGACAATTAAAACCAAGAATCTCTCCTTTTCAATAGTGTAATAGTTTAGCCAGAATGACTTTCTGGACTAAAAATGCTGATTAAAATGTTTGAAATGCACATAAATCCATACATATACATCTTTTAAAACTTATTTTAAGGTAATATTAAAAAAGGGTATGATGAGTAAAATAAGTATAAGAGGTCTGGGGATATAGCTCAGTGGCACAGTACCTGTCTGGCAAGCGTGAGGGCATGAGTTCAATTCCCAGTAACCCACCCCCAAAGAATAAAATAAGCATAAGATTAAATAGGAACCATAAGAAATGCAGGTCACCATGCTTTATTCTGAAGGTATCTGCCAAAGATTGAGAGCACATTTTGGTGAACATATGATATAGAAGAGAAGATGAAGTTTGAGAAACTCCCAAATTGACCTCTGCAGGACTCTTCAGAATATAAGGTCTGAGAAACTTCCAAGTTGTCCTCCATAGAACTCTTCAAAATATAATGATGAATAAGAAGTAAATATTTGGAATTCTAACCTCAGGCCCTAGATGGCAGGAAAGAAGAGTGATCTTCCCCTAGAAATCTTTTTTATTTTTTTCATTTAACTTCATTTAAATAATTTTTAAATGCTAACATGTATTAAAATTCACAAATTTTAAATACACAGATACTTGAGTTCTTTTTAATTTTTATTGGTACATGTTTACATTGCATAATGATTCCATTCCTTGTAGGGAATTGGTGGATGTACAGAACACATTTCAATTGTTTTCCATCCCCTTTCCTTCCCTTTCCTTGCTCCTCCCTCTGTCCCTGTGTCTGCTACCTGTCCTTGCTCTTCCCGTACCTCCCTCTCTTCTCCCTTCCCTTTTGCAAAAGATCTATCTCCATATTTCTTATTATTTACTTATTTTTATTTTTCTTTTTATATTTTGTGCTCCTCATATACTAGGAACCACTAGATATGTATATGGCTGCACAACTCATAATAGGTAATTCTTGGAAGCAACCTGTAGGGTCATCAACAGATGAATGGATACAGAAGGTGTGGTGTTTATCCACAATGGCATGCTACTGTGCCATGAAGAAAGATATACTTGGGCTGGGAGTTTGGCTCAGTGGCTTATGCGCCTGTTTGGCAGGTGCTAGGTTGTGAGTTCAATCCCCAGTGCCACAAAAAAAAAAAAAAAGAAAAGAAAGAAAGAAAGAAAGATATACTTGAGTCATTTGAAGGAAAATGGATACATGTTGAAATGATAATTGAATTGTGAATCTAACAATAACCTACATGAGGACATAGAAATTTTTGCCACTCCAGAAAATGTGCTCATTCATTTTCACGGTCAACAGACTCTTATGTCTAGGTAGTGGCTATTGTAGTTTAGTTTTGCTAGCTCGTCAACTTTATGTACATGCCATCATTCAGTGTGTGCATGTCTGGGGTTGTTTGAATTTTCCTACTTACTGTGATAGGCAAAGTAATGCATTTGGACAGGGCAAATTCATTCATCATCTTGATCCAATCAGTTTCAAAAGCTAAACCTTATTATAGACATCCATGTAAGTGGCCCAAACTGTTCAGTCAGAATGTGTTGATTTCTTTCCATAGCTTATGGCAGCAAAGAGAAATATCCTGTAATTTTCCAAGGGAAAGATTAAATAGCTACACCATTAGTACAGAACCAACAAGCTTTCTTCAGGAGAGAATTAGCTATAATTTTCCAAGGGAAAGATTAAATAGCTACACCATTAGTACAGAACCAACAAGCTTTCTTCAGGAGAGAATTAGCTGGAATTGTGAGAATGGCCTCCTGATGCTGCCCATGCAATGGGGTAATCACCTTCAATTTTGGTTCTCTATGACTGGTTCACAGGCTGAAGAGTTGTGGCAACCGGAAAATAACATTATCACCTAGTTGAATTATGGTGAACCAGTTTCTGACATTTAGGGGACCTTTTCTGAATACAGACTTGGAGCAATGTAACATGAGATAAACTTTACCCTAAATGAATATTGTAAATTAAGATGCCTCCGGGACTAAGACAGCTGCTCTGAAGTATGTAGCACTATTTGCATCTCACATGCAAGAATTTTTAAACTCTTCCCACTGACCTATTTATTATATTCAGTCTAACACATTCTACCAGGCTAAAAAGTTGAAAAGTAAGAGTAACCCAAGGGTCATGGATTCTGTATCATGTTAATAGTTGCTTTTCAAGATGAATTTATTTGGCAGACATGCTAGACATTAGATCAGTCCAGAATCTTAAGGGATACCTCCAGTAGAGGGTACTTCACTTTGTCTGAGTTCCCAGTTAACAATTAGTCTCAGAGGTTTGTAAATCAAAGCATTCAATAGGTTTGTACAGTCCTAATGACCCCAAGGCATATACACACACATTGTGCTTGTGGTGGTGGCGGGAAACTCACCAGTTAAAAGAGTCCACTAAGGTGCTTACATGATGGTGAAAATAAAAGTATCTAGATATCAAGCTCTCCAATATATTCATGTGTAAAAGCAATAACAAAAATTCATTGAATTTGTCCAAAAGGCCATTCCCACAAGGTCATTTTAACTTCTCTTCCACAGTGTAAATCTCACCGAACTCCCATTAGGACACTCTGGGATGCACTGGTGAAACAGTAACTCATGGGACCTATACCACACAACTGCAGACATTTAAGTTCCTCATCCTGATGTTCCCATCGTATTCAAATTGTTTTGCTTGACTCTCAGTCTGCCCTGGGAACAGGGAGAACCAGGTCCTACTTCTAAGCATTTTCCTGACCATGACGCATACATTCTAAGTTACTCTGATGAAGCAGCTGCCATGCTGTGAACTGTAAACAGAGCCATGCAGATTCTAGACAACAGTTTGGAGGAAACCGAGGCTTTTGGTCCAACAGCCCACAGGTTTTGCTGCCGAACATGCTAGTCAACTACTCGTTCTCACAAAACCTGGCCCTTCAGATGACTAAAGCTCCTGCTGACACCTTGATTGCAGCTTTTGAAAGCCTCTGAATCACAGAACACAGCTGAATTTGGCCCATAGAAACCGTGATACAACGTTACTTAAGCCAGTAAGTGTGGGGGTATTAGGTCAGAATGTATAAGTAATATGAACAAAAACGTTGAGGAAATGTTCCAAGTTAAAAGAAAGAAAAGAAACCTGACAACTAAATAAAATATGTGATCCTTGATTGAATCTTTTATCAGGAAAATAATGTCATACAAGATATTGCTTAGAAAATACATTTGAGGGTGTACTACCTAGTATTATGTGAATGGTACATTTTCTTTTTTTTTTTTTTTTTTTTTTTTTTTTTTGCGGCACCAGGGATTGAACTCACAACCTCGCGCCTGCCAGGGCAGGCGCTTAAGGCACTGAGCCAAACTCCGGGCCCTGGTTTTTTTGAGGCAGGGTTGCACTATGTAGCTCAGACCGGCCTTACGCTCGCGTTGTAGCCCAAGCCGGCCTCGAACTCACAACGCTCCGCCTACCTCAGCCTCCTGAGTGCTGGGATTAAAGGCGTGCGCCACCACGCCCGGCTAATGGTACATTTTCTTAATTTGATAATTATACTTGAACAATGTAAACTGATGTTTATCTTTTTGATTGATGATACACACAGGATTATATAGAGACAATGTGTCATGACACCTATAACTTACTTCTGAATATTTCAGTGATAATGTGAAGAAGGAGAAGGAAAAAATGCCTGTATGTGCAGTAGTACATCAACAGAAATTTAATTCAAGTGAAGAACTCATGAGAATTCATTATGCTATTCTCACTTTTCATTTCATTTCTTCTCAACATAGCAGCATTGACAGATGGCTTAATAGGACATTGACCATCTCTATGCAACAGCTATTTTCTGATCTACATCATCAAATAATTCACGATATTGCTAGATATATTAAATCTTCAGTTTACTAACAAACTGATTTCTACATAGTACAAAAACCAAACTGACCTGAGCAGGTTTTTAGCTTTAGCTTTAGCTTTAGTTCCTAACCCTGAGAGGTGTACAGCCTCTTTTTTATTCAAAACCCTAAAATTTAACTTCTCTATTAACTGGTATCAATTACTATTTAGTGTGCTTCATTTAGTACCAACAGAAGATAGTGTCTGTCCCACATGATAAGTAGCTTGGCAGAAATCCATCCAGTTCCATTTTTCTATTCAAATATGTGTTGTGATCAACACCTGAATAAGTTATATGGAGAAGTGAAATTTCATATCAGGTTGAAATAAATTTCTGTCAGTAGTACTGAATGAAAACACAGGTTACAGAGAGGAGTCTGGAGAATAAATTTATTTTGAAAAACAAAAATAGCAGATGTTCCCTTTTCCTTTTAGTAGGAAGTCAGGGGAGTTGAGAATTGTTCACAGTTATGATTCTTTTCTATATAAATTTCCAGTGAAATGTACTGGAAAAAATACCTATTATGGAAAAACAGAAATATGCTACATTGACTTGAAGGAAAAATGGGAAAGAGTGACCCGCAGCTGAATCTAGGATCCATTTAAATCTATCTTTATTTGCACAACAACAGTAATTTTTATGTGATAGTCTACAAACATGCTGTCTCCAAACTCACTGAAAAATGTTTCATATATTGACCTCTGAAAAGCCGTGCCACTCAGAACTTAATTTTTAAAAGCTATGTAGGGGAAATTTATCAGACTAGAGCAAAAGTACATGAGCGAAGCTCAAAGGAGGGACACCTGGATGTGCAGGCATTCAGAAAAAGGGGAGACAAACAAAGTCAGATACAAAGAATTGACCTGAAGGAGAAACCCACCACTTCAACAAATCCAGTATCAGAAGGGTTTAACAAGCATTGCACGGCAGCCTCTACATTGCAGCACCCTTTGGCCCCCAGGTCTGGCAAACACTATCTGGGGAGTGGATCCAACATCCTGAGGGAAAGATTCAGTTGCACAGTAGACTCCTAACATAGCCTTTGAGCCTATTCTCCCTTCCTCATGAGGGAGAAGACCCAGCGAGCAGATATTTGTGAATGGGTGTGTCAAGCTAGCACTGGCAGGCACTTAGATAGGTAAAGAACAAGGGAATGGCACTGATTAGGAACTCAAAGCTGGTCACTGGGAGAGCTGTAGCCACAAGTCGCACTGCACAAGACCTGGAGGAAAAAAAATAATTCATGCAGCATCAGAGTAGTCCTTCCCCGTTGTTCTCCTTAACACTTGTGAGTTCTGTATCCATGCAGGAACCTGGCCACTGCCTACAGCTTGGTGACCACAAGAGAAGCCTCCATCCTCAAAGGCTGACAAGAGCTGGGAGCCCTCCCCACCATCGAGTCTGGGCAGGAAAGTGACTCTTTGCAGAGGATGCAGAGGGATGTGGGTTAGGAGCTGGAGAGATGCACCACAGCCACAGGGTATGATGTGGTGTGCTCAGCCTGAGCCTCACTGAAAGCAAGCAGAGTACCACTGGTATTACTGAAGATGGAGGGAATGGAGATCAAAAAAGACTCTTCAGAAATCAGCAAAAGACAGGGTCCTGGTCAAACAACACCATAGCCCCAGCCCTACTCAATGGAAAGCGTCCAAAAAATGACAAAAGCAAAACACTCTGGCTAGCCATGCCCACCGGAACAAGAGGAAACTAAGCAGAGTAATCCACAGAGAGAAGGCAGGCTCACAGGTCCATCTGAACTTCCAGTCCTTTTCACCTACTGGCAGAAAAGATAAGAGAGTGTAGGAGGGGCCTGGCTCAGGGAGTCACAGAACAGCCAGTCTGTGGGCTGAGTGGGAGGAGGAGAAAGTCTGGGGACTCAGGGTGCCCTGTGGAGTGCAGAGGTGCAGGACTGAGCTAAAAGCCACAGTCCACCCAGACCCCCGCAAGGCAAAGCATGCCCATTTGTGTACACGTGGGGAAGAGCTCACTGGCTGAATTCAGACTGCAGTACATAAATCTGGAAGGAGAGTGTAATTTTGTGTTTTTGTAACTGTGGAGGTTTTTATTTCCATTTTTTCCTATTCTTCACTGTCTTACTCATTTCCCGTCTTCTTTTCCTTCTCATCTGCCATTACACACACACGCACATTTATATGGGATGTGTCTGAACAGGTGAAAAAGAGAAGAGGAATTAACCAGTGCTTCAATCCTAAATAGTACCTTTCATGGGCGAGTCAGGGCAACCACCAAACTAAATACAGACTTACCGTGGATTTAAATACAGACTTACCGTGAGGTTATATTCAGGTTCTAAGCTCGTCACACCTTCCCTCAGCCTCCAATTACACTTAACTTTCTCTACTTCTCTTCTCCAACTCGCAAAATATTGTCTCAAACTTTCATTCCATCAGCTCTTCGCTCTAGTTATAAGAAAATCACCAAAGTTTGATTGCTTTAGTTTCTTTTGTTTCCTGCCTTCTTTTTTCCCCCTCTTTTTCTTCTTTCAGATATACTTCCATCTTTTTCTCTTCCTTTGACTTTCTCTCTTCCTCCACAATCTAGACAACCTGTGATTATTAATAAATCACAGTATTTATGGGACATTACAAAAAAGGTGAAAACTTTAAAGTAAGCTTTAGTGTACATGATTGATATATGGTTGCATCAGTAGATGCTAATGTAACCAGTTGTGATTCTCTCCTTGGAATACAGTGACAGAATGTGACCCTATCAAGCTGAGTAGATTGAAGAGGTGTTTAAATACCAAACACAGCCAAAGCCAAGATCACATAACTGAGAAGCATACACTATCTAATGAGCTTTCCATGTGAGTGACAGAAATTTTCTACTGTAATCCTCAGACCTGATCACATGGGCACACGCACATGGGCGCGCGCACACACACACACACACACACACACACACACACACACAGAAACATGAGAAAAAAACAAAACAAGATGTCTCCCAAGATTCTTCACTCCTCAAAATCTGGTCCCAAGTAAAATGAGGAGGATGAAGTCAAAATCTAACTGGATGAAATGTATGAAGGGATAAAAAAGAAACAACAACAAAAGCAGATCAATAAGATGTTCTGTCAGCTCAAATGTAGTGTAAACAAACAAGAGAATTAATTGAAAATGATCAAGATGCTTAAAGATGCAAAAGCTAGTGAAACTAACCAAGATGATACAACATATGAATGACTGCTTTAGTAAAGAATTACAGACCATGAAAATGTATCAAACAGAAATTCAGGATATAAAAATTCTATTGAGTGCATAGTGCAGAAATGATCATTGATAGAAGAAAATGCCAGAACTAGAAAATAAAGTGGAACTAAGAAACCATATACTCTAGACTACCTTAAAAACAGTAAGAGATTATGGAAACTGGATCCAATGCCTGCTAGATTACTCAAAGAAAACTAACCTAACAATTACAAAAGTTAAAGAAAGATCAGAGAACTGCATAGTATAAAAAAGTATTTACTGCCAGGGATTTAGCTTAGTGGCCTATGCACTTGCCTGGCAAGCACAAGGTTGTGAGTTTGATCCCTGGTGCCAAAAAAAAAAAAATAGAAATAAAACATAAAATTTAAAAAATGCTTTTACTGAAATTGTAGCCAAATTTTTCAGTTTAGGGAAAGAATTCAACTTCAAGTATGGGAGGCATAAACACACACCAATAACCAAGATCAAAAAAGAATTTCTTCATGACACAACAAACTTAGAATCTCAGAAGTCCAACACAAGAACAGAATTTTAAAAGTTGCTAGAGAAAAGCTATAAATAAATTATAAAGGCAATAATAATGATTGCAATAGATTTCTAAAAAGGAATCTTGAAGACCAGGAGAATTTGAAGTAAAGTTTGTCAAGCCTTGAAAGAAAACAACCCTAAAGTAAAAATTCCCTTTGATTCAGATATACCTCTCCTCAGTATTTTCCCAAAACAACCAAAGTCATGTTACTACACTGATACAAGCATGCCCATCTTTATAGCAGTAAGACTTACAATTGCTAATTCACAGAAGTGGCTTATATGCCCAATTACACATGAATGGATAAAAAATGAAATATGGTGTATATATACATTGGAGTACTACTCAGTCATAAAAAAGATAAAATCCACCCATTTTTTTACAAATGATTCAAAATTGAGACCATAATGCTAAGTGAAATAAGTCAATCACAGAATGTTAAATACTGCAGTGTTTCTGTAATATGAAAGCCAAAAAACATAATTTAAAGAGCATTTAGAGAGACCATGTTAAGAAACAACAGGCAGGTAGGCTCTAGAGATAGTGTTATGGCTTATATCTCTGCCTGCGAAACTTTATGTGCTCACAAGTAGGACTTTTTGAAGGTGACTAGATCATGGGCATGTCATACTGGATTATGGGTATAATAATTTGATTAGTCCATTGATTGGTATGGCATAGTTCTGGACATGGATGATGGGAAAGCCCACCCTGGTTATGGGTGGCACCGAACAATAGGCTTGTATCCTGAATGGAATAAAAGAGAAGGGAGGCTCACAGCTTCCTGCCTTCCAACTGCCTGCCATGGACTGTCTCTACTGTGCTATCCCCCTCTGCCATGCCACATTGCTTTGGAGCCCGCAAACTATGGACTGAAACCTCTGCAAACTGTTAAAACTAAAACAAACCTTTTCCTTCTTTAACTCGTGAGTGCCAGGTATTTTATCCCAGGAATACTAATGCAACTAAGACAGATGGGAAGAGTTTTAGGGAAGGAGGGAAAGGCCAGGGCAGGGTGGGGAGTAAGGGAAGTAAATATGATTAAGATTATAAATATATATATGTATAAATAAAATATATATATTCATTTATCTCAACCTCCCATGCTGTGTCATCACTATATATTACAAGCATATACTAATAAAAATTTAATAAAAGCTTGGTAAAAATAATTGCACATTTAAAAATGCATCCTCTGAGACAGCTAATATATACATTATTTACTGCTTTGGACTTCATAATTAATAAATCATTAACATCTTACTAAATTTACAAGGCCACCCAGTAGAATAATTTGTCTAATCATGCAATCTATGAAAATTATTTTAAATACCCAGCTTCTGTTTAGACTGAAGGCTACTTTATAGGTGATGATAAATTAATTTCAACGTAATAAAGTCCTATGCTGTCTCTGCAGTAATGTGTATACCTGTGCCCTAACTCTCTCTGTCCCCAGTGATATAAAATATGTACATGAGCACACACACACACACACACACACACACACACGCACACACACACACAAACACAGAGCCAGGACTGATTTAATCTCTTTGTTCTCAAACTTTCTCTTTGTTCTCAAATTTTCTCTTATATGATGATATTGTCACAACCTCATAAAATTGCCTTCTCTATAAATTTCTCTGTTGTATTTCCCCCTGGGCCAAAAGCTATTGTATTATTTCCTTAGCATTTTAATGACACCTAATTGTGCTTATTAAGCCCCAGGATATTTCTATTCTCATCCAAAAGACGCTAGTTAGTTAAAGCTAAATAACTATTTTACTTCTCCTATGTCTAGATTGTGGATGGGAGGAGAACATTTATCACTGAAGAAGTCCTGCTTCCACGATAATTAAAAAGGGTGAGGCCAAGAGTAATCATAGGTCAAAGTCACAGGAAATGGAGCCAAGACAAATCTTTCCCATTAGATGTCAGTGCTACCGATAACTTCCTTCAATGTAATCTTCTCTGTGCTGGTTTTTTAGTCTTCCAGCAAAATTCTGATGCCTGGGTAATTTTCAAAGCACCATTTTTTACTAAAATAGAATTCATTAACTGGTTCACATATATGCACATAAATTGTACATTACAGTGTAATACCCTTGAGCATATTAAAAACAATAAAGGTGAAAAATACAACTTTTCTTTTTAGGATTTGAAAACTATTTTAAATTTGAAAGGTTACTCTTGCTAGAAAACATTTGGAACCATCTGCAAATCCCATTTTGTAGAAGTAACTATCATTTTTTGCAACTTTTAGTTGACTGCTTTTTATATAATTTTGTCACAACAGGAATTATGTAACCCATTTTGTTAATTTCGTTCGTTAGCGTAGTTATTTACTCTGATCCCACAATGAACCCGGCAGTATGGCCGAGTCATTCTATCTTGCTGCAATCTTATTGAAGATGTGATTACTAGGATCTAGGATTTTTATCCAAAATCAAGAATCACTCTTACTTCCATAGCCAAGATCTACAGCATTTGGCTTTAAATAGATGCTTAATGACTATTTTACCCAACTTTCCAGACTCCTTCAAATGTATATATGCATGCCCTGAAGTCCTAGAAGCAGCCAGTGAGAATAGTGTGGTGAGTTTCCTGGCTGTGTCATTAATTACTGTGAGATTTTTCCCTCTTAGAAGCTTGATTTTCCCATATGTGAAAAAGGATAGTAACATTTTTAACCATTTACTATGGAATATCATGATTATTAGATTTCTTTATATGAGTTCTTATGGCAAGTTTGTAACAGTTTATGTGCCAATTTAGAATGGGGGATATTGTTAACATGTAGAAAGGTCTACTTTGGTCCTCTAAAGCTTACCATACAGGGAAAGTTAGACATAATTTTTCCGTGGCTATAGTCTATGAAAAGTTCTATAAAAAGCAGATTTCTGCACAACTGTAAAGATCACCAATAGTAGCAGAGCCCAAATCACATAACAACAATACAAGTAACTCAGAGGGAGTGTGGTTCAGTGATAGAGTAGTTGCTTAACACATACAAGGCACTGAGTTCTAGCCCCAGCACAAAAAATGAAAAACTCGTTTTCCCCAAAACAGAGGTATAAACCTCAATGGTTAGGCAGGGATCCCTAAAACACTCTTGTCTACAGGGATCATAAGATTTGCTCAAATATTACTACCAAGACTTCTGTCTCCTGGTTTGAACATTTTGGACTTTCCTGGCTCTGAGATTAATGCAGAGAAGAAAATGAATGACGTAATAAGAACAAGTCAAAGCAGTAAATTGGTGTTTTAATTTTAAGCAGTGTCATCCTTCTTAAACATTTTTAAATAGTTTAAAAAATTATAAAATCAAAAGTACCACATGGAGAAATTAATACCACCTTTCCAAGGTTATCATTCTACTTCAAATGTTCTTTCTCACTCCCATTTTACCAATTCATATATACGAAAATTGTGTAAATATACAGAAAGGAACCAACATATATAGTTTTGAAACTTTTTAATTTAAAATATGTTTGACTATTTCACATCAACACATATAAATTAATATCATTGTTTAAGACGGTAAGATAAAACTTTGCATGGATATGTCAAAAATACTGTGGCTTAATCATTGTTCTACTGAAAGACACTTGCATTCCTTTACTATTATATTGAATGTGCTAGTGATATAATTAATAATTTTACACATGTATCTTTATGAGTGTAATTTTTAAATCAACTCCTGAAATTTCTTGGGTCAGATTAGATTTATGAATTAATATTATCAAACTTTATGGCTGAAAGTTTATTGAGTAGCTAAATTAAAATGTGATCTTGGTGATAGTTGTAACTTTCACTTTTATAATTAATAATGAAAACTGAGGGCATGTGGCTCAATGAGAGAATGATTGTTTAACATATACAAGGCACTGAGTTTTATTCCCAGCACCACAAAAAATGAAAAACTTGTTTTCCCCAAAGCAGGGGGAAACAAAAGCAAAAACAGACCATAAGATCATATCAAACTACAAAACCTTTAATCAGGAAAGAAATCAAAAGAATGTTCAGACAACCTACAGACTAAAAAGAAAATATTTGCAAGCTGTACATCTGACAGGAGTTCATTTTCAGAATATGCAAAGAATTTCAAAACCTCAAAAGCAAAAAATAAAGGCCAAACCAATTAAAAACAAACAAAAAACATCTCTCTTTTGCTTTTTGGTACCTGGAATCAAACTCAGGACTTTATGCTTGCCAGGCAGGTGCTGTGCCAATGAGCTATATCCCCAGTCCAACAATAAATATTTCACAAAAGAAGACATATGCACACATTGGCCAACAGGTGCATGAAAATATGCTCACTATCACTAGTTATCAGGAAAAACAAAACAAAACCACAGTGAGGTGTCATCTCATGCCAATAAGAATAACTATTACAAAAACAAATGATAGCCAATGCTGGTAAGGATGCAGAGAAGGGGAACACTTGCACATTGTTGGAGTTAATGTAAATTAGCACTGCCATTAAAGAAACAGTATGCAAGTTCCTCAAAACATTAAAAATAGACCTAACATGCAATCCAGCATTACTACTTATAAACATACCTTCAAGGGAAATGAAATCAGTATGTAAAAACCACATTGGCAGTCCTATGTTCATTGCAGCGCTATTCACAATAGCTAAGAAAGGAAACAACTTAAATACCCATCAAGTGACTAATGGATAAAGAAAATGTGGTACATATGCACCATGAAAAAATACTCACCAACAATAATGAGAATAAAATCCTGTGATTTGTAACAACATGAACAAAACTGGAGGCTATTATGATAAGTGAAATATATCAGGCACAGAAACATAAGTACTAAATGATCTCAATCATATGTCCAGTGTTAAAAAGTTTACTTTACAGAAATTGAGAACAGAATGGAATAATGAGGATGAAAATTGGTTGATCAGTGAGTACTAAGTTATATTTAGATAAGAGTAAGAGGTTCTGGTATTGCTATTTATCACACAGTAGGATGACTAGAGATAACAATGTACTACGCGTTACAAAAATGTATAACTAAGGTTTTTGAAATATTTCTTTATGAAGAAATGATGAATTTTTGAGGTGCTGAATATGTTTAAACTAACAAAATACTACATTATGTATACATGTGTCAAACTATTGCATAATATCTCTTAAAATGTATAGGTTTTGTTTTTACATATCAGTTAACATTCTAATTAAATTTTAAAGGTGCTAATATTGAAAAAGAAATATTCTCCCACACTGAAGAACCAGTGTATTGATGGTCATTAACATAACAGTTTATATTAAAATGTAGCAGCTTTAACAAAACAGATGGCAAGAATAATCCTGCACATGCCACATTTTTAGGCAATGCTAGAATTTGCTCTCAAATGTGTCATCAGTGACCTTTGGTCCCTAGGTAGGCTTAGCCTGAGACAGAATTATCCATGCATTTTTTTGAAAAGTGATAAAGTTCTGTGAAGTTACTCTCCAGCAAGATAAACAGAAGAGAAATACATAAGCAATGGACATCATATAAGTTTGGCGCACAGAGTCATTAATCACAGATATGATTAAGCATCTATTAACTTGAACCACACAAAAATGACTTATTTGTTGTTGAAATAGCAGCAATTACAAATGGCTCAGCTTGATAAAATCAGTAATGCCTGAAACTATAGTAGAATTCTAAAAAGATGCTATAAATTCTATCTATCATAGTCCTTTGATATTCCTTATATTGTAACTGGTCTCATTATACCATAAGTGTTATTCTATGCCATTGCTCATTAATACTTCCTGTTTAGTATCAGATTTAATTCTTGTTCTCCCACATCTCACATTCCTTCAAGTTTTACTTCAAAGCCCATTTCTGTGAGACACTGTACCTAGCTTTCAGTCTCAGCCTTTTAGTCAAATCCCATCTGGACTCACTATTCATTATGGGATTTTAGTTACTAAATTTTTGCTCATAAAGAGGAATCTATTAATAGCCCTAAGAGTACACACAGGAAAGTGATTATCAGTGAAACAACAGGCTTGGAGGTCTCAATGCTCATTCTACCAACAAAAGCAATGAATAAACTACACACTAACAAGAATGACTGGGAGGGAGCTCTGAGCTCAGCAAAGAAGCAGCAGAAAATTTTGTGCTGCACATAAATAAGGGCAACACAGATAATGAGAGAAAACGCCTTCCTTGTGCTACCTTATACCTAAGTGGGATCAGTTCAGAATCTAAAGATATTTCTTCTAATAGGGAAAAGGGGAAGATGAAGAACCCAGGGGCCCTCATCATCATAAATATATCCTTGCCTGAAGATTCCTGCTGTATTATCTGGCACTGGATCCAACCTAGACAGCCACTGCCCTGTTCTTCTCCCCCTGCCCCAGAGTAGAAGCCAAAGGTCTTTCCACCACCTGTTCCCAGTTACCATGGCACCATACTATCTTGAGACAAAAACACCTAGTACACTATGCCCTATTCCCAGGGCCTGAGTAGCCCATTGTGCCCCTCCATCCTTGGTTGCACCTGTTCTCCAAGGGCCTGGGCCACCTGGAACCCCACCAGCCCTGGCCTGAATTGCTGCTAAGTCCTGCCATCCCTGGGGTCTTGTTACTACAGGGTTCAGTCTTCCAGCAACTGAGCCACTGCGGCGTTTATATCCCAAACATGAGTCACCATCATGCTGTGCTCTGCTGCTCATGGCCTATGTTGCTGCAATGTTCTGCTATTCCAGATGAATGGAGATATTTCTCTGAACACTGGAGACCCAAGCTACCATGACCTCCTGCCTTCCCAGTGAGCTATTTCTCATCCCCAAGGCCCTGACTCACCACAGCACCCCCACCTAAAGTCAAGCAGCCATAGAACCACATAAATACTGAGCCAGGTCACATCCCATCAAAGCCCACATTACTACTATGAGTCACCATTCTCAGGGTCCTTCTGTCATTGCATCTCACACTTGAAATTAGAGTCAGTGAAGCCCACACTTCCCAGGGACCAGACTTACTGCTGTGCAAACCTGCAAAGGATTTGACTGATAACTAAACTGTACCTCTCTGGAGAATTTTTAGCCACTGTGGCCTGCCCTCTATTTCCAAATGATTGTGGTTTCCACTGTGTCAGGAATCAGTGTTACTGCTTCATAGTACGTTGGTCTCTACTGTACCTCCTCCCCAGCTCAAAAATAGATAGGTTTAACTCTAAATATATTATGCGATTTTCTTGTTAATTTTAAAGCAATAAAATTTACTGGATACATGAAAGATAACATAAATGAAAGCAAACCATTACACAGTATTACTGAATTCCAAGGAAAAAGAGAAAGAGAAAATAAAAAGGAACTATGAACAGTCACAAAATAATAAACAAAATGGCAATACTAAGTTCTCACATATTATTGCCTTCATTGTAAGAAATTAAACTCTGTAATCAAAAGGCAGAAAATAATTGAATATATTAAAAACTAAAAAACAAGGGCTAGGGATACACCTCAGTGGCATAAGTGCCTGCCTGGTAAGCACAAGGTCCTGAGTTCAATTCCCAGTATCAAAAATAGTAATAATAATAATAATAATTGAAAAACATGATCCAAATGTATACACTGTCCAAGTGCTCATTTACTTTTATGGATATACACATGATGAAAGTGAAGGGATGGAAAAAATATTCCACACAAATAGATACAAAATGAAAGCAAGAATATTTATGCTTATATAAGATGAAATAAACACTAAAATGAGACAATGAAGGTCATTGCCCAAGGACAAAAGAGTTAATTGTTCTAAAGGATATACCTATTGTAATTATATAAATAAATATGTATGCATAATAAATATATGATATATTATAAATATATGTAATATGTTCTAAATTAGAGCACTAAAATATAAAAAAATAAATATATTTAGATCCAAAGAGAGAAATAGATATCAATAAAATAATAGAATGCAACTTCAGTGCTCCACTTTAAACAATGGATCTGCCATCCCAAAAGATATTCGGTGAGGAAACGTTAGACTTGAGTAACATTACCAGACACACAGGAACATTCCCTCCAACAATAGTAGAATACTTACATATATACTAAGAACATTCTCCAGGGCAGATCTATTAGACTGCAAAACAAATTTAAAATATTTAAGAAGACCGAAACTTCATTCAGTATATCATCTGACCACATTAGTATGAAATTAGAAATCAAAATAGAAATACTGGAAAGCTCACCATGTTTTGTGGAATTTGACACTAAAGAACAACCAATGGATCAAAGATTAAATCTAAAGAAACATGTGAAAATATCTTGAAAATATTGGAAACAGAAACACAATACACCAAAGCCCATGGATGCAGCAAAAGCAGTTTTAACCTGGGAGCAGGAAGTTACCCCTGTATTCCCAGATACTTTGGAAGTGAAACAAGAGAATCAAATACTTGAGGCAAGCCTAAGCAAATTCTCAGAACCTCATCTGAAAATTAAAAAATGGAAAGATCTGAAAGTGCTCGCTGGGTTCAATTTTAAAAAATGCAGCTCTAAGAAGAGCAACAACTGCCCATAGTACAAAAGGAGAAATATCTCAAGTAAATAACTTAATATTATAAATGTGGGACCATGAGAAGGAAGAATAAATTAACTATAAAGCTTGCAGAAGGAAAGAAACAACGTAAGAGCAAAAATAAATCCAACAGAGAATTTTTATCCATAGAACTATTAACCAAACAGAGTTAGCGTTTTGGAAAACAAATCCACATACTTGCAGCTAGACCCAGAAAAAGGAGAGAAAACTCAAATAAATTAAATCAAATCAGTAAGTAAACTCAAATAAAAACTCAAATAATAAGTAAAAATTGATGCCCAAGAAATTAAAAAGATCTTAAAGAACTATTGTGAATAATAATATGCCAACAAATTTGATAACCTGGATATAATGGCTAATGTCCTAAAAATACACAGTCTACCAAGACTGAAACATGAAAGAACAGAAAACTTGAACAGATAAAAAATGAATAAAATTACTGAAGTAGAAATTTTAAAAACTTCCAGACAATGAGAAGCTCTCATCAGATGACTTCTTAGTCAATCTCTGACAAAAATTCAAAAAATATATAATACCTATTATAGTTATATTCCAAGGGCCCTGCCAAAGTCTCATGTAATCATGACATGGACACAGCTGGGTCTAGCTTTCATGATTGGTTTATTGTCTGGTGTTGGAATTGGAAATGTGAGTGCTGCACCCACCCAGGGGTGGAGCCACCATACAGTGTAAGGGCAGGAAGAAGGCAGGTCTTTTCTCTCTCTTGCTGGTTCGTGCACTTTGCTGTTGGCAGCAGCCATGAACTGCTGCGCCGCCACGCCACGCTGCCTTGAAGCCTACTGAGTATGGACTGAAACCTCCAAGAACTGTAAGAAATAAACCTTTCCTTTCTTAATATTGGGCATCAGGTATTCTGTCTCAGCAATGAGTGGAAAGTAACCAAGACACCTGTCCTTCAACTCTTTCAGAAAACTGAAGGAGGCACGTATCCTAGTTTATTCTATGATGCCAGCATCTACCTATACCAAAATCAGATAAAGACATTATAAAAGTAGGAATCTGAAAGTCAGTATCTCTTGTAAGGATAAATGCAAAGAATAACAACAAAAAACTCATAAATTACTAGGAAGCCACATTCAACAACACTTCAAAAAAAGATTATATAGCAACACCAAGTAGGATTTACTCTTGGGATGCAAGGTTGGCTTAACATATGCAGATCAATAAATGTAATACAACACATTGAGAGAGCGAAAAGAGAAAATCACATGAGTATATCAAAATATGCAGAAAAGGCTTTTCATGAAGTTTAATACTGTTTCCCAATAAAATTTCTCAAACATTTAGATATGGAATGAAGTTTCCACAACATAATAAAGATGACTTATGGAAATTCCACAGCTAAAATCATATCATTAGAAAAATACGAAAAAAAGTGAAATTTTCCCTCTTAAATTCAATGTAAGAAAAGGGTGCTGTCATTACTTATATTCAACATATCATAGTACTAGAGGTACTCTTAAAAGCAACAAATATGTAAATAAAATTTCCAAATCAGAAAGAGGAAATATAGGTATCTCTGTTTGCAGGTAACACAATTCCATAAATAGAAAACCCAAAAAACTCCAAAAAGAAAAACCATTGAAACTAATAAATAAACATAATAATGCTTAAGCATATAATATCATATAAATCCATTTCATTTCTTTACACCAATAATGACTTATCAGAAAAGAAATACAAAATCTCATTGCAATAGCACTAAATAAAAAGATATATAGAAATAAACTTAACCATGGAGATAAAAATCTGTATGCTGATGCCTATAAAACATTAAGAAAAGTAGAATAAAATATAAAAAATGGAAAGATATCTGAGAACACTGTGTGGAAGAATTATTGTTATTAAAATGTCCATGCTATCCCAGTACTATACAGATTAAGCACAAACTATCAAAATTTCTGTGACATTTATTGTAGAAATAGAAGGAATAATTATAAAATTCATATAGAAACACAAAGGACAGTGAAGAACCAAAGCAATTTTGGTTAAGAAGAACAAAGCTGTAGGCATCAAAATTCCTAATTTCAAGTATTCATACATAGTTATCACAATGAAAGCAGGAATGTGCTGGTATAAAATGAGACACCAGAAATAGACACAAACATATATAGTCAACTAATTCTTAATAAGTACACTAAAAAGATGCAGTGGTATAAGGATAGCTTGTCCAACAAGTGGAACTGGAAAAATAAAGAAAAATAGAAAATCCATATGCTGGGCCATATTTTGTTGTTGCTGTTGTTGTTGTTTGTATTTTGTTTTGCTTTGTTTTTTTGAATGAGAGTTTTGCTATGTGGTCCAGTTTGGCCTCCAACTTATTACGTGGGCCGAACTGGCCTGGAATTCACAGTACTCCTGGATTAGAGTTGTGCACCACCACAACTGATTCTAGTTTTATTTTTATCAAAACAATCTTGCTAGATGTGGTGGCACCTTCCTGGTATGCCAGCACCCTGGGCAACTAGGGAAAATTGAGAGTTTCTACCCAGGTTGAACAATAGGAGATTTAAAGAGATTCTGCCTAAAAAACAAATGCTGGAGATGTTATTCAGTACAAATGATCTGGGCTTGCTGGCCAGTACTGCAGAGAGAGAGGGAGAGGCAGAGACAGAGAGGCAGAGAGAGAGAAACAGAAACAGAGACAGAGCCACTGTTACATCCTCAATGACAGTGCTAGTGAACTTTGGAGTATAGTGACTTTGAACTGATTTAAGAGAATCTTATTATTTAATTGCAAATAACACATTTTTCCTCACTGAAATCAAATCTCTAAGTTAATTCATGCAAATACAGCAGCTTTTTATCCAGTTCATAATATGGAAAATGTCAGAGACTTTTTGATATATTTTACGAAATTATCATGTTGCTTTCTGAACATCCATCCAAAGGCACTTTCATAAATTAAAAACTTTAGTGCACAGTATTTGAATATAGATAAAAAAAGATCAAATAGCCAATTTAAATGGATCATAAGAGCTTTAATCATAGACAGTATTCACAAATCAATGACTTTTATTATCTCTGGATCCAAAAATAGTCTGGCATTTTACATACCAGAACTTCTGGTGTATTTTCAAGTAGAATTCACATGGTAATCAACAACTGCTAATTAAGAGTTCATAGTCTCCTTGCAGAGCCATAGATTTTGTAAGATGTTATTTTGGCCTATGTTCCCACCAATGCTTTTTATGTCCTCAGTCTAAACTAGACATTATAATTAAAATGGTTTCATAATGCTATTAAAATTTAGACTATAAAAATGTAATAATATGCATATAATATATGTATAGAATGCATATATTGAATATATATATGTGTGTGTGTGTGTGTGTATTAGATTTACCTAATTTGGAGAATACTCTGTTGTTTTCATTATTGGTATATTCATTCATTTCTTAAGAAACATGTTTTGTACCCATCCTATGTGCCTAGAGTGATGCTAGCATCTGAGAAAAGAATGATAATGAACAAAATACACTTCAGTGCTTTAAATAGGTTTGTCTGCCAAGTCAGGAAGTTAACTAAAGAAATAATTTAGATAAGGCATAAATCATAATTGTTAATGAAAAGGGAAAGAACTAAATGTTTTTGTAGCTGGGGACAAATTTATTTGGAAGGTTAAAATAAGTGAGAACCTAATTATTAATACATACATAACTATCTGATTAGGAGAGAGGTGACTGAAATAAAAATGAAGGTATTATGAAGGACAGATTAGTCAAGGATGAGAGAGGAAACTGAATACAAAAGCTAAGATTATGAAAATATTGATCATCTGAAGAATTTTTTAAGCAATTATGAACAAAGGTATATAGATAAAGTTGATATTGTAGACCTTACGTCAAATCATGAAATGCTTACCAGTATGACCTCAAACATATAACTCTATCTCAACTTCCTCTTTGATTTTTTTGCACTAAACTGAAATCCAAAGGTGACTACTTTTTCAGCCTAGAAATGTATTTCTATGCATCTGTGCTAGAATATATGAGAGGATAGTTTTATAGTTTCCATTAAAAGAAATTTTCCAGGAGTAAAAGCCTTCATAATTCTTAATACATAATCCGTAATATACCCTGATGATCTCAGTTTTCAAGAAAAATCCAGAGCAGACATCCAAAACACTTTTGTTAAAAAATTAATCATTTCCCTCACCAAAATGGGTCAGTCATTGCCCCTACCAAAAAGTGAGACAGACTCTCATTTTTAGTTCGCCTAGGAAACTTATCTTTTTCCAAAGCCTCCAACCCAGACTAGGTTTAACACTCCATTAAATAAGGGAAAGAAAGCTTTGCCATTGCCAGATACCTTGCACATTTACCTCTCTTGCAGCAGAGCAAAAGGAAAAGCCATTCAAAACAGCCAAAGGTGGAAAATACAGGTAACTTTTGGCCCCATGTAGATCATTACTCTCTACCATGGAGAAAGTAGCATACCCTCTATCCAGGAAGTAGTTTTTAAAATCAACATCTCAACACAAATACCCACCAATGAGCAGTCTGTGGAGATAACTCATACTTTTTCTTTCGGGCTGCACTTTTTATAAGAAGCAATGAACAACTAACTACATACACATTCATCAGGAAAAACAAGGTCTGGGATTTTAGAAGATTAACTGCAAGTATATAATCAAGATTCTTCCCATGAGAAAAACATCAGTGAAACCTGCATAGGAATTTGATGACTTGTCTGAAGACACCAGGGAGAAATCAACTATAATAACCACATACAGCACTTTAACTGTGTGTCACATAACATTTTAATAGCTTCGTAAATGTTAAGTCATTTAATCTTCACAACACACAAACCAGTGTTATTACCGCCAAAACCCCTTTTACAAATGATAAAACTGACCCAAAAATGTGTCGATCACTGTGTTTACCACTGAGAATCAGAGGGACAGATAAGAAACGATCCCTGTTCCAGACGATACACAATCAAATGGAAGAACCAGATGTGGGTAACCAGTGCCAACAGGAGTCTAATGAAGGAGTGCTCTAGGAGAGAGATATTCTGTAATGTAATAGGTCTCTGATGGAAACAGCTGGTAGCAGAAGTATTTGAGTTATGTCAGATACGCAAACTTAAAAGCCTTGGATTGGAGGAGGGGTCTAAAATCATAAACCAAAGCTAATAAAGATTTGAAAGATGCAATAGAGAGAGCTCAGATGAGAAATACATCTATGACTATCAATCTGAATTTCAGTTACATGGATATAATGAACTCTTTATGCCACATTTATGCATTCTTTTTTGTTTAGCTTCATTGCTTCATTTTTAGGTGAGATTTAGTTAAGGCAATGTATAGGAATAGGCACAGCAATCTGCAGTAATGTGCGTATTGTTAGTATCTTCTTCATAACCGTTTGATACTTTTCTTTTCATTGGACGCCATACAAGAGTCACAATAGTCAGCTACAGGGGCAGAGTTCGCAACTTTAAAACAGGATTCATTAGGTCAGAGGCGAAGGAGGAAGGGACTTCTTTCTGTCTCATAACTCTCCCCAGGGTTCTTATGTTCAAGTTGCTTCCTATAATTCTTCTTAAATATCTCATCAATTACTCACTTCCTTGAAACAATACTCAATTGCTGTGTGTTGTTGTCGTTGTTGTTTTATAAACTGCCGGAAACTACTATCATAATCACATCTTTTGCAAACTGCATTTTCTAAGGCTGTTATCAGTGATACCTTCCATCCCACTTCTCTCTCGCTACTGGGGATTGAACCCAGGAAATCACACACGCTAGATAAGCATGAGTTACAATCTCAGTCCTTTCCTTTTTCTTTCTTTATTTTTAGGTATAATCTTAATAAATTGCCAGGTTTGCCCTCTAATGCACACCCTTCCTGCCTCAGCCTAGTCCTCTTTAAGATATAAGGATGTGGTTCATTTAAAACTACCGGCTATGTTTTCCTTCAGGATGTGATTCAGCTTTCAAGCAAGATCTGACTGTTTTTAAGTGGCTCTGGTCAATGAATGAGAAAGGCTATCAAATTTAGGCTGAGTCAGTTTTGCCAAACCTGGCTCCTCCAAGTCCTGTGGGGCAGACAGAGGCTATCAAGCCTGCATCTAGCTCAGTCCTTATGTATTCCTTTCACAAGTGTTACTCCCCAGCAAATCTTTTCCATTTCTAATTTTTAGTATTCACCTTCAGGAGAAACTAACCACACCATAGAAAATGAGAATAGAAAGTCAGGCAGAGACCAAACCAGTAAGAACTTTATCATTCCTACTGGTGAGTTTGATTTTTTTCTTCTTATAAGTAAATGATCTTTATATAATTTGGACTACGAATACCTGTTAGGAATAAGAAATTTGGTAAACATCCTTATTCTATATTTATACTCATTTTTTATAAACTACAGAAGCAGGTAGACTGGTAGAGTATGTTTTGAATACATAAAAATAACAAATTTTTAAAAGTCAAAAATATAAAATGCAAATAAAGCACACAAAATGACGAACATAAGATGAATGTTGTAATTTATTAAAGTAAATGACACAGTATCATTAATCTTCCTCAAAATACTCAGAGTACTTTCCCTTGCTTCCAACATATCTATCCCATTGTTCTTGGGAATGTTTCTTTTACTATAATAAGTGTTTTTGTTTTTTGGGTTTTTTTACAATTTAAAATGCACAATATCTTTCAAAAACCCCTTATAGATGTTCAGATTTCTCTGTGATTTTTGTTTTCATTTTTTCCTTCAGTTGTTGTGAGTCATCCCTATTTCCCACCATCTCTTAAATACTAACTATTCTTCTTTCCTCTCCCCTGAGCTGAGCCACATCCAATTTTAACAGTAAGTGCTTTAAAATAACTAATGATTCAATAGTTTATCTTCATCTTGAGTGACTAACATCTAACTTGGGATGACAATAGCCTCCTAATTGATCTTGCTCTTTGCAGTACTTTTATTTCCCTTCTGTGCATTTCCTACCTCACAGCTGAAGTATAAGTCATGTCATTTTCCTGCTTAAAACTTTCCAGTAGCCTTTTGATAAATTTAAAATAATGCTTAAACTCCTTATTGTGAACTACATGAATCACACTTGTGTTTTTCCAAGTTTTCCTAATCTTGTATTTTTCTCACTACCGGTGCACTTTGGACCTTTGTTAATATATGCCCTTTCTTCAACCACCTGTGTATAACTATCTCACCCATCACCTTCAAACTCTTCATTTTTTAATAGCATCTGTCAAGACCTGATATTATATGGTTCGTTTACTTCTACATTTCCACTTTTTCACTGGGATATACGCTCAAAGGAGGCAAGAAAAGTGCATAGAACTGTGAATAAGGTATAGTTCACGCTCCATAAGAATAATCTAACTGAACTGGCACTTTACATATTTACTGTTTTTGTTATGAGTTACTGTTTTTCTTCAAGCTCAAAACACTGTTTACTCAGGTTGCTTCAAATACACTGTCCATTTTTGGGGGTTAGTTATTTAGTGTCAGAGTGTGTTCCAGCCCCAAAGGAAAATTTAAATACTCCTAAGTACAGCATACTGTGAACTCATGTAAGTTTGCACTTTTTCTTATATGGATCTTATATACAATTCTTTTTTCAACTCTTACATGTATGGACATCAGTTATTCTGTACACTTAAATTTAAATTTGCTTTTTAACAGCTACCTAAAAACTGTTTGTACTGGGCTGGGGATTTAGTTCAGCAGTGTAAGCACCTGCCTGTCAAGCATGAGATTGTGAGTTTGAACTCCAGTACAAAAAAAAAAAAAAAAAAACAACTGTTTGCATTTATGGTGTACTATGCCATATAAATAATCTATTATGTCATGTGTTTATTATTTCTTTGTAGTGAAAACATTCACACTCCCTTCTAGCTTTTTTTGAAATATACAGTACATTATTTCTATGGTCATACTGCTTTGTTTTCTGTAGTCATACTACTATGCAATAACACATTAAAACTTCATATTTCTATAGAACTATATAACCTAGTATCTGTCAGTCAAAATCTCACCATTCTTACCTTCCGCTTCTTCTCAGTCTCCAGTAATCATCATTCTACTCTTGATTTCTATAATATCAACTTATTTATTGTTATGGATTAAAAATTGATGGCCAACTTAACTCCAGATGAATTAAATCAGAATGGTGCTGAGTGTAGATGGCCCACCTGGGGAAAGTTGCCAGCATAAAAACAGACAAGGGAAGAGTGTGGTGCTGTGGGTTCTCCTAAGTGTTGTTGTTTGGAGCTGTTGATTCTCCTGGAGGAGCTTGTCATGCTGGCTTCCCTGATAAGAATTTGGCCATTATCTTCAAAAAGGCTCAGGACCTTTTTGTTGAGAATGCCTGCAATTTACTTTGGGAGAGCTCTGGTCCTTACTTTGCTCATCGCTTCCTGGCTCCAGAGGGGAAGATGCGTGCTGTTTAAGCTCCAGGAGAAGCTTGTCACACTGGCTTCCTGATATGTACTTGACTGTTCTCAGCATCATAGGAGCTCAGGAGCTCATTGTCATTGAGGATGGCTGTGATACTTTTCAGGGGAGGCCTGGTCCTTATTTTGAGCATCACGTCTTGGCTCCAGTATAGAAATCTCAGCCTACTGTCACAGATCCTTCACCCCACTGGCATAGACTTTCTAGCTTCCACCACTAACCTTTGGGCCTTCCCAGTGCAGATCCATAAAACAGACTTGCATGAGTCATTGTCATGGGTTCTAAGCCTCCAGTTGGACTCCTGGAAGGTATTGTCATGGACTCTAGGTCTTCAACTGGACTCACACAGGACATTGCTGTGGGATTCAGGCTCTCAGCTAGATTCTCTAGATCTTTAGAGTTGTGGACAGATTTCCTGCACTTTGTTGTATTTAACTCTTGGTGACCATCATAAAATGATACTATAAATTCTGTTTCCTGTATGTATTTGTTTTCCTTGCAACTCCTGACTACATATATTCTCTTTATATGAGTTCACTCAGTACTTATCTTTCTGAGCCTGATTTATTTCATTTCAAATAATAATCTCCAATTCCAAGCATGTCATTTCAAGTGAAAGGATTTTATTTTTCTATAGGTGAATATTATTGCATAATACAAGTATTCCACATTTTTATCATTCATTCATCAGTTAATGGACATTTAGTTTATTTCCATCTCTTGGTGATTGGGAATAGCTCTGCAAAAACATAGGAGTGCAGGTGTCTCTTTGATACACCAATTTCAATTTCTTTAAAGACATTAATAATAGTGAGATTGTTGTTTTATGTGGAAGTTTTGCTTTAATTTTTTGAGGAACAGTCACATTGCTTTCAATAAAAGCAACACTAATTTATATTCCCACCAAAGGTGTACATTGGTTTTCTCTTTCTCACATCCTCACCAGTACTTGTACTATTCATTGTTTTATAATAATCATTCTTATTGGATTAAAGTGATGATGTCTCCCTGTAGTCTTCATTTATGATGTCAGTTAAATCATCTGTTGATAATTTGTATGTCTTCTTTCAAAAAGTGTCTATTTAGACCTATACTACAACTTAAATCAGATTATTTGATGTTTGGCTTTTGAGTCTTTTAAGTTCCCCACATATTTTGGATATTAACCCCTTGTCAGAATAAATCTTTTCTCTCATTCTTTGGGTTATTTATTCACTCTGTTGATCCTTTGCTAAATATTTCCAGTGTAGCAAAATCCTACTTGTTTAGTTTTACTTTTCTTCCTGAGGTCTTGTCCAAATATTACTGCCAATTGAAGTGTCCTGAAGCATTTACCCTGCATTTTCTTCTAGTGGTTTCACAATCCCAGAACTCACATTTAAGTTTTCAACCCGTGTCTAGTTGATTTTTGTAACTGATGAGACATAGAGAGGACCCATTTCATTCTTCTGCATGTGGGCATCCAATTTCTCTGATTCAATTTGTTGAAGAGATTGTCCTTTTTCCAGTGAGTTTTCTTAGAGGTTTTATCAATAATCAATTGTTTATTGATGTATGGGTTTATTTACAGACCTTTATTTTGTTTCATTGCCATATGTATCCCTTCTTTTGTTAATACTATGCTGTTTTTATTTCAATTGCTTGGTGGTATATTTTGAAGTGAGGTAATGTAACGCTTTGTGCCTCCCTGGGAATACTTATAAAAGGAAAAGTGGAGAAGCAATTACAGCAGCCACTGCTGCTGTTACTCTTGATGCTGCATCTAAGATGCATTCCTTGACTCCTCCTCAAATACATTTTAAAGGGTTCTTCCCACCCTTACCAAGCATGGCACTTCTATACTATCCAAGTTTACTGAGAATCTTCTAAAAACTTCCAGGTCTTCTCTTTGACCTGCCTTATTTCAGTTTGATTGAAAATTTACAAATAATTACTGACCTTAATGAAAATACTTTTTCTCTTTATTATCAATTTTACTTTGTAATACTTCCTAACTGAACTATCATCTTGAAAGTTACCAATACCAAATCTAACACTAATTTGCCTGAAACTTATCCTTTAAGGACAAAAAGGCATAACTATAACAGAGGTAGAAAGTGATACATTATAAAAACAGAGAAAGAGATGACTTTGTAGTTAAAAAGAAATAAGAGATTATTCCTCTTTGGGAGGATTCCAGGAATCTCATGTTAAAACAAGGTATTTCCATTCGTCTTCAGCAAATGTCAACCACAATGGAAAAACATTAAGACAGCTAAATACAAAACCCTTCAACATGGATCTGTTTCCATGGTGTTAGGTCTATATATTTATGAAGACATTTTTGGTCTCTGAAGATTTTAATAACTGTATATACAACTGAAAAACACATTTGCCACTAAATACCAAATTTTTAAATATTAATGATTCTCAATAGGACTGAATACATTCCCACCTTAGACTACCAATATTTGGAGATTAGAAAAATTGTTTATAGATTATTCTGCCTTAGGACCTATTGCTGTTTCTTAATTCATCAGTGTGAAATAGTTTTCATGACTAAGAATATAAATACTTATTTTGGCAGCTGTAATGGTTGATTCATTGTGTCAACTTGAGAAGTTTAGAGGCTTAACTAAGTGACTCAGCAGTTCTGCATCCTAGGGTGTAGAGGACCCACCCTAGGGCAGGTAGCCTGCTTACAATATAAGAGAGAAAAAGAGATTTTCTCCCAATCTCCCATTTTGCTCTTACTTCTTTTGCTATCTTCTGCCTCACTGAACTGTTGCCCCTCAACACGCCACCCTGCCTTGTAGCCAGCTGATTACAGAATGAAACCTTCACAAATTGTGAGCTAAATAAACATTTCTTCCCTTAATTTTGAGCATTGGGCATTTTGTCTCAGCAATGAGAGAAAAGTAGCTAAGACAGAAGCTAAACTCTCTTTCACAAATTTGAGAGTTTAAAATTATGAATCAGCATCTGTTTATTTCAGAACTACTCTTGCCTTCAATATATCCCTAAAAAGATATACTTTGAAAGTTCAATAAAGAAATCCTGCTCAATTAATCAACTGTAGCATATTCCTACTAATAAAGGATAAATAAAGCAAAATATTAGTAATTTCAAGAAAAGCAGTGGATGTTTTAAATAAAAAAATATTTATTTTGCTTTAGAAGTTGTCAAATATCTAAGCATGATAGATGTTATGGTTTGTGTCTAGATGTCCGCCCCAAAACTTCATGTGGTCATAGGACACTTACAGAGGTGACTGAATATACACTGTATGATAGGTACTGCAATGCTGGGATTAAGAGAGCTGGGATTAAGGGTGGGTGATTGTTGGATCAGTTCATTTATTGGATTGGCACCATGCTAATCCTGGTAGACTGGGTATAATGGAAAGAAAAAGGCTTGTCTCTCCCCTTTTGTTGCTTTTGCTATCTACTACCACCATGAACTGTTGCCTCCCTGCCATGTGCCACCCTATCTTGGAGTCAGTCAGTTATGGACTGAAACTTCTACTTACTCTAAACTAAAGAAACCTTTCACCCTTTAACTTTGGGTGTGGGGTGTTTTGCCTCAGCAATGAGAATTGTAACTAAGAACTATGACAATAGATACAGCAATGAAAAGAGAAAAGTCCAAACTCTTCACGCATCTCATGTTTTACAGTTATCTAGTGAGAATTCTGGAGAAAGCAAAGGCGAGAAGCAGGAGAGAAAAGACCGAACGCATATGAGTAGCAAACCAGTTTCAAAATATATTTTAAGACAGTGTTAAATGTTATAAAGATAATAACTTAGGATGATTTCATAAAGATGGAATTGGAAGCAAACGTAGATTAAGTAAACTGTGTGGTATAAAATGTTGTCTTACTAATATTTACATATTGAAATCCTCACTCCAAAGGTAATGATATTAGGAGGTGGGACCTTTTGGAAAGTTACTAGGTCATTAGAGTGGAGCCTTTGGGAATAAGATTATTAATTTCATAAAACAGCTCCAAGGTAGTTCACTCATCATCTCTACTATGTGAAGACACAGCTACAAGACTATGAAACTGGAAATAGTCTTTCGTGAAACTCTAACTCTACTGGTGCCTGAATCTTGAATGCCCAGCTTCTGTAAGTGTAACAAATGAATATATGTGCTTATGAGTTACCCAGTCTTTTTTGTTAAAGCAGTCTGAGGACAAGGAAGGGACATAAAAGGAAATAATATTTGAGCTCATATCTAAGCTACTAATTTATAAAATAGAAAATCATACAAAATTCATGCAATAAAGCAGCAAGAACAAAGCCCCAAGGAAGAAACCACCTTAGAGTATGCTAGGGGAAAAAAAACCCAAGAAGATAGTGCTTGTAATAAGCATGGTGAATGAGGTAGGAGAAGTTATAAAATGAAATATTAAAGAGTGGCATCATATTGCATTTGCTGTTGCTATAACTTAGTACCACAAACAGGGTAAATTATAAAGAAAATAAATTTTGTTTCTTATGCTTTTTGAAGGCAGGGACTACCTCTGATGAGAATCTTCTTACTGGTGGAATTCTCTAAACAGCAACAAGGGGATTCATGCCATCGTCATATGTCAAGACAGAACAAGCTTTCCAGGGAGAGTTTGATTTTATAGCAAACCTACTCCTTAGATAACCCACTAGTCTCTTAACCAATGAATAGATTAATTTGTTCATGATGGCAAAGTCCCACATCCTAAATGCTAAGCTTCACAAATATCATGAACATACAATTCTAAGAATAAATTTCCAATGCATGAAATTGAAACCAAGGAAGTTTATAACATCATGCAATGAAGGTCATTGATTTGTTTATATAAACAGTCCACATTTGATTTATCAAAGCCAGATTTAAAATCATAATAAGGATTTCTGGATGTCATTGTCATACACTAGTGAAATGAAATTTTGTTTTTGTATTGATCCATAAAGCAATGATTGAGGAGCCATTGTGTGACAGGATCTGGAGTACAGAGAGAAAGCAGACAGAGAGATAGACTTGGTGGCCCCCAATACCCCTAATTTGTAATATTTTGAATTAAAATTTTTTAACTTTCTGTTGGAACAAACATGATACCTATTCAGTGGAAACCTTTCTTTGCATTTTTAAGGCTTGTAATATACAATGCAGTACTGTCATGATGATAGGCAATGCCAACATATCACAGATCTGACAAAGATAATCACTAATCTACAGTGTACTATGGTGCCAAACTGCAGAGCCCAGCTGGTTGAATGTATTAAACACATTTTCAACTTCTGATATATTCAATTTACATTGGGTTCATCAAGCATGCCCCTCATAAGTCAAAGAGCACCTGTACTTGTTCTTAAGAAGTTGGAAAATGAAAAAAGATAAGATTCTAGGTATCATAAGAAAATTAAACTTATGAAGTATTATGGATATCCTAAGGACCAATATACTGTTTAGTGATAAAATCTTTGCATATAATATGGTTTGAAATGATACTGTCAATGGAAGTATGATTTGAATGTGTGGAAATGGAAATTATGGGTTGTTGAAAATGGGTAAAGGAGAGGAAGAATGTCCCCCAAGGGTCATGTGTGGAAGGGTTGCTCCTCAAATGGTGGCACCCTTGGAAGGCAGTGGAAACTTGGAAATCTGTGGCCCATATGGAGGAGGTAGGTCACTGGAGGTGTGCCACTGAAGAACATATTAGGACCCAGGTCCTCTCTCTGTCTCTCTCTATCTCTGTCTCTTTCTGTCTCCATCTCTTTCTCTCTCTCTCTCTCTCTTTCACTCTACACCCCATGAGAAGAGCATCTTTCCTCTGCCATGCCCTTCTGCCATGATTTTCTCCTTAATATAAGCCAAGAAACAAGTGTCAAATGACTATTGAAATTTCTGAACCTGTAAGCCAGAATTAGCCTTTCATCTTTTAAATTGATTTATCTCAGCTGTTTTGTCATTGCAATGGATAGCTAACACAGCAGTGATAGTCTTCTCATTCTATCTTTACATGGCTGAGAGTAGAGACACTGACAGCTTGTCTCCTCATCTTTTCATCATAGGTGCAATCATGAGTCCCCCTTTGCAGAATCTAACTTTAATTACTTACAAAGGTCCTATTTCTGAATGCACTGTGAATTAGTATTTCAACAGATGAATTTTGAGGAGACACAGATATTCAATGTATAATAGACATCGTAAGTATGAGATGACAACTTGCAACTAAGTGAAGAGTTTGAATAGGCAACTGAATGCTTGAGTTCAGAATTCTAGGAAAATATTTGGGCTGGAAATAAAAATTGAGAAATTTCTGGGGGTAGATGATATTGAATGCTTTGTGACCAGATGTTATGAATTGTATGATAAACCTGTTTAGAAAAAGAATACCCAAGATTGCACCTTGAAATACTGAAAAATTTAGAGACCACAGAGAAGAGAAACACAAAGAGAAAGAAGAGTGTCAATGAAGAATAAAATAATACAGGAGTCAAAAGAATCAGTGTCCCCAAAACTAAGTGAAGCTGAGAGGGACCAAGTGTGACAAATACTTTTACATAATTTAAGAAAGCGACCAATGGATTAAGCAATAAAGAAAGAACATTGGTGAGCTGAATCTGAATGGACCGGTATAAGTTAAAGCTTCATGAAATTAGGGTGAGGAAAAAATGGAGCTGAATTAGCAATGGTTGACTCCCCTGGACTGTAAAGGATGGCAAAGAAATGAGACAGCAGCTGGAGGAGAAGACATGGTCAAGAAAAGTTTTGCCTGAGTTGAAAATTAATATAATTGTGAACTCTTGGCAGTGGTATCATAGAGTGAAAGTGATGAGGTAAGAAAGAAGGAGAGCCAGCCACGGTCACTTACATCTGTAATCCCAGCATTCAAGAGGCTGAACCAGGAGGTCTACCATGGGTTCAAAACCAGCGTTGGGTCACAAAAGTAACAATCTAATGCACTAAGGGTTTAGCTATGTGACTAGGGAAGAAAGCAGATATGTTGGTCAAGTAAGTAGATGTATGACAAACTTGTGGAAAGTCCTTTAAAAGTGAAATAGAAGATTTCACCAGCTTAGAGTAAAGCTCTGAAGGAAGCAGTTGTCATTATTTGTGGAGAAAGAATGTTTTTTCAAAGTCATTTAAAGGAGAAGGAGAAAAAATAAATTTTTTCTCATTTCACATTTTTCTAAGTGGAAGGTGAGTCAGTAAAAAGTGCTTGAGAAGCCGGGTGTGGTGGCGCACGCCTTTAATTCCAACACTCGGGAGGCTGAGGTAGGCGGAGTGTTGTGAGTTCGAGGCCGGCTTGGGCTACAACGCGAGCGCAAGGCCGGCCTGAGCTACATAGTGCGACCCTGCCTCAAAAAACCAGGGCTGGGAGTTTGGCTCAGTGCCTTAAGCGCCTGCCCTGGCAGGCGCGAGGTTGTGATTTCGATCCCCGGTGCTGCAAAAAAAAAAAAAAAAAAAAAAAGTGCTTGAGATTAGCAAATAATCATTTTAGGTGATGTCATTAGGTATAATATTGCAAAATTATTATGACAGAATGGCACATGGATGAATTCTAAACTGATTAAATACATGAGGGACATAAGTGAAGGAGCATTAGAGTGTAAAGATGCTACCATTATTGGTTCTTGATAACGCATAGTATTTATCAAAGTCAGTGGCCAAAGTAGGATGCAGGGCAATATCATTTCCTTGAGGAGGCATTAAAAATAAGGTAAAATTATTAAATAAATGCCACTAGAAAGAATAAAGATCACAGTGTTTGGGATGATTTGAAACTTTTAATGAAGAAAATGCCATAAGCAACACTTTGAAAGAGGTAGTTAGAGAGGATCACGGAGAATAAATAGAGTTAATTAGAAGATCACCAGAAGAAGAAAAACACTACTGTATCAGCATAGTTCAAACAAAAAGATGGAGATGAAAACTGAGGAGAGGTATAAAGATTCAATTGTGCTCTCTTCTATTTGTGAAAAAAATACAAGAACAGGATTCATTGTTCCAATAATTTGGCAATCCAATGGAAGAGATAAGTATGAATATAAATAATTTAATCAAGTATGATAAAAGGAAGTATGCATAAAGCATTTTGTAGACATAGGGAAAAAATGAACAAAGAAATAAAAACATAAGACATATTTTAAGTGAAAGATGAGTCATAACTTTGCATGTTAAGAAGATACATTTGAGTTTACTAAGTAGAGAGAACAGCTGGACATAGTGGCACATATCTGTAATCCCATCACTCAGAAGGGTGAGGCAGGAGGATCTTGAGAGTTTGAGGCCAACATGGTCTACATAGTAAGTTCAAGGCCAGACTGAACTGTATAGCAAAACCTGTCTCTAAGAAACAAAATCAAAAACAAGAAAGGGAGAGAGAACAGTGAGCATAAGGCCAAAGAATGATAATATGACTTATTGAATATTTATGTTTTGTCTTAGACTAAGCACAAGTGATAGAAGTTATATGGTGGAGAATAAGGCTAGATTTGTAATTTGAATACATAACATAGGCTGAATATTAAGCTAAAGACTTTGGGCTTTTTTCTGCAGATAAAGGGGATTCACCGAAAATGCTAAATGTGTACTTTGAAAGGTTCATGTGTGTGTATGTGTGTGCAGTAAGCCTGTGTACATGTGACTGTTTATGACAGTCATGATGCTTCTTTTTGTGACTAGGTATGTGCTTATTTGCTCTTATTTCCATAAAATTAGTGACAGTATGAAGGTAGATTGCAGTTGCAATAGTTTCCCCTCTAGCAGAGTAAAATTAATCACCTGTAAGAGTAATCCAATTGGAAACACTGGCCTTATTCCTATTACAATTAAACAAAACAAGACCATCCACAATTCTACGAAAAAGCAAAACCATAGCCAACATGTTTTGGAGTACTCTTTGAACCCAGTTCTACATCTCTGCAGTAAAAGGTCAATAGGGTTGACTCACTTGTTATCTCTACGTTTGTTTTCAATGTCTAAATTATGAGGGCTTTGCTAAGAGACAAAAAGGAAAAATCATAAGTAAAATTTTGCTATGAACAGGAACATGTTAAAAATTAATCATTGTTGTCTATCTTTTTCCACCTGAAGAATAAAATGTGAAAATCCATTTGCCCAAGTCAAAAGTTGGCAAAAACACTAATAGGTCAACACCCAGGAGATCAACAATTATCTTGAGTGTTAATGTATCCAAAGATATTTTCGAGGCTAGCTGGCTGGTCTGGTTGGCTTAGTTTTGCTAAGTTTCATTTCATATGGACTGTATTTTGTTTTAATTCAGAGGAACAAAACCAAAACTTTAAGACAAAGCCAGAGAGTTTTTCCTCTGTACATATGTTTATAAGATTTTTGTGACCAAATCACAGATTGCAGTGGGTGCAAGAGGCTTCAGCAGTGTCAGCTCAAAGTGGAAGCCCATGTGAGAAGCAGTAAAGTTACCAAAGGTCATAACCAGAACAAAACCACTGCGCAGTGTCTTCATTCTTGCACAGCACCAGCCTGCTGTGCTACTATAACCAACAGGATCTGATTGAAAAGTGTCTGCATTGGAAATTGGGATTTATGCCAAGATCAGGAACAGATTAAATCCAGAGATTTGGGTGAAATATTTTCATCATAAAAGTCACAGGAAACTCTGTTCACTGTTGGCAAGCTAAGGAGCCAGATCATTAATCACACTGAAGTATTTTCACTGTTCTAAAAACACCCTCTCATAACCACTTTGATACCCAGCTTCTTTTGTGTCCCCCAGGGAGACTATTGTCTGCATTTACCCTCTTTGGTTTTATTACTCCTCATCATTCACAATCCACCTCAAACTCACTTTGAGTACAATATGTGCCATGAATCTTTTATTCCTTCTTTGGAGATCAACTAATAAACATCCAGTTTTTTCATTTTATGAATGATAAAAATATGTCACACAAATTAAAAGGTTTCATAAATTCACACAGCATACTTGAAGTTTATAACTCTTTGGTATCTCTACAGATTTAACTCTGTATAATGCAATATCAGAACTAGAAAAGGGTATATTCAGTTTGTGAGCATCAAATGTGTTGTGTGTTGAGTATTGGAGGAGATAACCATTAAAACTCTAACATATGAGAAATATCCCCTCAGTGCTATAATCTTTTTTCTACGTTTACGTTTTCTTCATAGACCAGAAAAATAGGAGAGTTCAGCCCTATTTTAATGACTTCTAAAATGCTGTCTAGATCTAAAACTAGCATTTTAGTTTGACAGATTCTCTATTATTTTAACATAAATTAATTTTAATGGTAATGCCTTAGTCCACTCAGGTTATTCTAGTAAAAACTGGCATAAATTGAGTAGCTTAAAAACAACAAATGTGCATTTCTGGGTGTCTTGGGGACTGAGAAGCCCATGATCAAGTGACCAGCATATTTGTTGTCTGAAGGGGACTCATTCCTCATAGACAGTGCATTCTTGTAGTGTCCTCACATGATGGAAAGGACCAGCTAGCCCTCTGGGTTGTCCTTTCTGTGGGTACTAATCTCATTTATGATGTTACTCCCCTGATGTGCTAATCACTTTCCAAAGGCAAATAGCACATAATATCACATTAAGGATTAGACTTCCATGTATGAACTTTGAAGCAATGCAAGCATTCAGACCATTGCATGTGGTATCCAAATCTCGAGGTTTTGAATATTGAGCCAACAAAAATGGCAAGATAATTTTTTCTTTTCTCTGGACATAAATTTTGAGATTTTGCAGTAAGTTTTGTAAACTTACTTGGAATCAAGTAGTAGTGGGTTATTAAAGTAAATACTACAGTTGCTTAAAATTTACTGATAATGAACATATTTATGCATACATGCCTATAACAACTAAAACTGAAAAAGGTAAAATAATCTGCATATGCTCACCCAGTATATAGCTAAATTCTGAAACCCAAGTGTTTCAGTTCTAAGACCAATGTTATTCTTGCCTCACCTGCAACTAGCTATTGGCATTCACATTTCTTTCTACTTCTGACTGAGATTCTATCACCATCTCATGACAGTGATAAATGCCTTTGAAGGCAACAAGCCCACAGAGAAAGAAATTAAGGATGGCACGCCCTTCACAATAACATCCAAAAAAATGAAATGCTTAGAAGTCAATCTAACAAAGGATGTAAAAGATCTGTACAGTGAAAATTACAGTACCCTATAAAAGGAGATTGAAGAAGATATCAGAAAATGGAAAAATATTCCTTGCTCTTGGATAGGTAGAACTAACATAGTGAAAATGGCCATACTCCCAAGACTGCTATTCAGATTTAATGCAATCCCAATCAAAACATCATTAGCATACCTCACAGATATAGAGAAAACACTCTTAAAATTCATTTGGAACCAGGAAAGACCTAAAAATAGCAACAGCAATTCTGGGAAACAAAAGCAAATCAGGGGCATCACAATCCCAGACCTGAAATTATACTACAAAGCTACAGTGATAAAAATCATCATTCCTCAAATATTCTGAAAACAAGAACAAAATAATTGTTTTCTCTCTGCAAACAATCGAAAGGCCTTACAGAACATGGCATGGACCAAGGGGTGACTC
Organism: Dasyprocta punctata; assembly: GCA_004363535.1. Lineage (NCBI taxonomy): Eukaryota > Metazoa > Chordata > Mammalia > Rodentia > Dasyproctidae > Dasyprocta > Dasyprocta punctata. The sequence continues at coordinate 46,744 of RJWM01002660.1, forward strand.
CCAAGTAGGAGCAAATGAGTCAGCCTTCTTACTCACATCTTGGAAGCCATGCTGTGATGTTGTCAGGATGTTATTGAGTTCTGAAACTCTCAGAAATAGCTCATGATGCTGACTTTCTGACTTCCCCTTAGGTGATTGCCGCATAGAGGCAACTCTTCAATAAATGAGACTTGAGTAAACATTAACATTAGCAGTAGTCAAAAGCATAAAGATTTAAGGTAATAACACCACCAACATTGAGGAGAGGTCGCATAGGAGGCCTTCAAGATCAAGGATTAATATGGCGTCTCAAGTCATCTTTCCCTTTTCTAAAGTTATAATTTATGAATCTCTAAAGTTATAATTTTCTTGCACATTGTTAATTATGAGGTATATTTGCAAGTATTCAGCAAATACAAAATCAGACCTGGATTCTATACTTCATCAATTTAGAGTTCAAAGAGCAAAAATATACTAATCACCCAACATGTAAGAAATGCCATGCTAGGGTCTGAGAATATAAATGTGAAAAAATAATCAAGTCGTGTGATGTGTCAACAAGGAATTTAATCATTACATGCTGCAAGCACATACCAATAAATATAAAAATTTTAAAGAGTAGCAGACAAAGGCAAAAAAAGAAGAAGAATGAAAAACAAAATGAAAGAAGTGTTACTTTCTTAAAGAGGTTCACATGATAGCAATTTTGAAATACAGATTTCAATACTTATAGGTAACCAAAGTACAGAATTTAAAATTGCATTTATTAATTGATCTGTAAGCAAGAAAAATAGTAAAAAAAAGATAAACTTTACCTTCATAAAGCATAAATTTAATTTCAGAGATCAAATGCTCCTAAGCAAAGATTTTCATATATTATTGTTGCAAAATTCCCAATCCCAAAATTTGCAGGTAAAATTAAGAATGAAAATGCATAAATTACTACCTCTCCATATCTCTAAAATAAGGTATTCATCGTTTGCTTTTTTAAATATTTGGGAAACATTTGGGATTTATTTAAATAGATGGAAAATAAAACATCAATCCTTCAAAGTTTTACTCTAACACATATAACAATATGGAAGCCAGGTGTGGTGGTACATCCCTATAACCCTAGCACTTGGGAGGCTGAGGACCACTGAGTTTGAGGTCAGCTTAGACTACATAGTGAGTTCAAGGTCATTATGAACGAAGTGAAGAGGCCCTGTCTCAAGAAATAAAGCAAAACAAATATATGTATACATAGGTATATAGATGATAGGTAGATAGATAGATAGATAGATAGATAGATAGATAGATATAGATAAACTGCATAAATCCTTATACATGAGGATAATTTTTATACAAGAAATGGTTATAAAACTGAAAATTCAATACTGTAGAATTAACAGGAAAATGTGTTCAAAGATGTTTTGATTGACAAAAACAAATATTTCCTTTGTTGTGCAAACTCTTCTAGAGTATGAAATATAGATGAAAACTTTTCATTTCTTTATAAAGAATTTGATGTCAAAATTATTCACTCAAGCGTACAAGGAACTCTAGAAAAAGTCTCATATATATATATATATTCAAAATCTCTAAATAATATATTTTAAAAATAATTGGAAGAGCAATATATTCTGAAAAAACATTTCCCAAGAGCATACTAAATATTCTCTTTATTTGATATATATCCCTATTGTATTAGAAAATTTTAGTATTTGTTTAACTCATTTTCGAGTATTAAAATAATTTTTGTTTAATTTTTAAAATTATCTGTGTTAATTTTTTATTGATCTGTTAGCTTTATTTTATCAGTTTGTGTCTATTTTTTAAAGAGAATGATTAAGCCTCATATATTTGTGGTGCTTAGCTGTTGATCTTATTTCTGTCATTGTTTCCAACTAATTATATAATAAATCTTGTTGGGAGATGAGAAGTTTGTTGTTTTCTTTCATGTATTTCTTTTTTTTTAATTTTAAAGAGTATGTAACAGAACAAAACCAATCAAAACAAACCAGCATAAGAGATCCAGGACTTCAAAATACTATGAAATCAACAGTAGTTACCATAATGCCTTTTTATGTCTTCAAAATAGCTGCAGATAACTTTGGACATAGTAAACATCAAACAGAACAGAACAGAACAGAAACAATAAAAATAAAACAATAAATATGATAAAGGGCTTCAAAACATACCAATAGTAAATCCAAAATTGCTACCATAATGTATCTTGCTATCCTTGAAATAGCTTCTCCTGCCATGGGATTTAACATAATCAAACAAAACAAAAGAGAATAAAACCCAACCCAGCAAAACAATGGAAATGATATAGGACCTCAAAACAACACCATAGGGAATCAACAATGGCTGCAACCCTCAGAAGGAGATCCCCCCGAGATGGCACACTGCTTAGTGGTATCCTCTGAACCTATGATTAGACCACTGGCCATAGACCTGCAATGTTAGTAAAACACCAAAGCACCACAGGCATCCAATCGCATTTTACCTCGATAGCTATCATCAAAGCCTGTGTTTCTCCAGATAAGCCAGTAGCTTACTAGGGAGGAGGGGTTACTTCTTATTTGATAGCCCTCACACCCAAAGGGGCTGGGATGTGGCTGTTCCCAGTCCAGCAGTGGCCCACACATGGCACAGACTGAGCTTGTTTGCTGCTGCAGCCATTGTTCTCTCTCTCCTAGTTCCGTGAATGACACTGACTCATGGGGAGAGGCTTGGATCTAACTGATCCCAGTCCACTCTTTCATGTATTTCTTTGAATTTGATAATTTTCTAACTTTTGTGCTCCTGGTGGTTTTCAATTTTTGTATCTTATTTCAAACTTCCAATGACTATAATTAATGTTAAACTTTTATCTACTATCCAGATTATATATAACAGAATAGAATGTATTAATATAGTATATAAGTACATTATACTACATGAACATGTATTATAATTTAGATATATAAAGCAGTGATGGCAAACCTTTTAGGGACAGGTGCCTAAGGTACAACCCAAAACCCACTTATTTACAACAAAGTGCCAAACACTGCAATTAAACCTGAATATTGAGATTTTTGTTTAAAAAAAAAACAACTTATACATTAACCTCTCTTGTCTTAAATGAAAAACAGCATGCATGCCATAGGTTCCCCATCACTGATGTAAAGCATTTGACACACAAAACAAATCTTAGCTCAACTTTACTTTTCTCCTTCTTCTTCCTCTAACCTCAATTGCTTCTTGCTTTATACCATTTGGAATCTTAACTGTAGATTACTATTCATGTTGTTTTTTATAATATTTTTCAGCAATTTATGTAAGCAATAGTTTTACTTAAGACTTAGGGTTTCCTTACCTCAGAGTGAAAACAAATAGATTTTATGAGACATTGGCATTGAGTCCCTATTAGTTTAAAATTCATTTTTGTCTGTAAGGACCCAAATAAGAAACTTGGAGAAAGTGTAGAAGAGTGGCAGAATCCAAATTTGGATATACAGTTTCTACCCAAACCATGATTCAGAGATCATCCAGTGACCTACAAGTGTTAGAACCATGAGCTGAGAGAAATGACAGAGATACAGCATGTAATTTATCAAGTCTGTGCAGGCTTTTAGCAGTAACTCCTGAGTACCCAAGACCTCATCAAAACAAGATAAAATTGTAGTTGGATTTCTGCTTAGTGAACATAGTGTTTAACTTTGATCACATCATTCCATCCTTATAAGTATTATCAATTAAAGTAATAATCTCAAATATTGTCTAGAACCACTCCAAAAGTCAAATTCAGGACCTTTTGTTGTTTGGGTTTTTTTTTTTTTTTGAGCTCATATTAATTTTGTCATCTAGAGCAATGTGAACTGGAAATTCTCTTGGAAAAGAGGCTTGTAATTAGGCTGTTCTATATTTGTTTCACCTTATTATCACTCTGTCCTATATTTGAGAGGCCAGAAAAGTACCTGGAATAGTACTCACTGTGTCCTGTTCCCCTCGGGTGACTTTGAAATGATTGCACCAGACACAAGTCACAGATCCTGCATAAGTGTTCAAACAATACAGCTGTAATTTTAGAAACAGGAGAGAAGTTGCTCTCTTCTTGTTCTTCAATTAGCTATAGTATTTTGGGCTGGAGGTCTACTCAGAACATTCCTACATGCCTAATCAGTTTTGCTTGTCATTTTGTATGATAGGTCTCTGGATGCCAGAAGAACATATCAACCTTGGAAAGTGCTTTTATGAGAAGCCCTTTTAACTTTTGTATTTTCATTTATTCAAAGTTTTCTAAATTGGTTTATAGTGTCAAGTGTTCCATTTCGTATGCATGGGTTTTAATAGTCTTGATAGTGAATAAAAGGGGTTCAAAATAATCCTGTGTATGCAACTGTCCATTGAGCTGACTAGCTCAAAGGCGTGACATACCTTTGAATGTCAACTCAACTTGTAAAAATAACTTGGACTGTTAAAGTCTTGGGTCTGTATAATAATTTATAGACACCAGATTAGAATACCATAAAGTGTTTTGGAAATTTATTTATGTAGACTTTATTCCAGGAAAATCTCATCATTTCAGTTTGATAGCTAAAACAGGGTATTCAATGTTCTAGGCAATTGCCTGCTAACTTGAAATCTTGCACACACATGTAAAAATCATGACCACTGAGTTCTCAAGAAAAAAGACTAGGTTTTTATTTTATTCTTGAAATTATGCAGTATAGTTGCACCATAAGCTCCTAATTACAAAGAATTAATAACAAGATAGGGTTCAGATACCATCTGATCCATATCCTAATTTTTGTATATGACAATTAGACCTAAAGTGGAGGGAATCGCTAATATGGTTACAAATATATACTGCAGAGCTAAGAATATAATAGGACTTCCTCTGTTCAGTGCTCTTTCAATTTCACCATAGATCTTATGTCCAAGATTAAAGTTTCAATCTCCAGTTCTGTTATTCTAACTGTAAAATGAGACAAATTCTCTTTTTACTCTAATAAGGGGTAGATAAAGAAATAAATTGTGCATCTAAAACTCCTAAGAGAAAGTAGCTTATCATTAAAAAGCAATTAACCATTTAAAATCTAATAAAATTGTTTTAAAAAGATGATTCTCTTTTTTTCTTAAGACAAGATCTCACTATGTAATGCTGGATGGCCTTGAACTCACTATGTAGCCTAGGCTGGACTCAGATTCACAGCAATCCTCCTGCTTCAGCCTCCCAAGTGTTGAGATTACAAATGTGCACCACCAAGCCCAGTAAAAGGACGATTCCTTTCACAAAAGGACAATAACTTGAAAAGAGAGAAACGAAGCAACTGTCCTAAAATATTCATTAAAGTGTAATTAGCCAATCTAACTTACCATACCCATGCAATGAAAAACTAGAAATGACAGAAGAAAATTTGTAACAAATGACCCCCTCACTGAGTCTTTCGGTTTATTTTATTATACTTTTGCATTATAGTTTAAATGTTATGTTAATCAATATATTAGGTAATCAAAGAATTTTTTATATTTCAGTGAAAAAATTAAGTGTTTATTTTAGGACATTCACTTTGATCACAAGTCATCCAGTTTGACTTGGACTCAAATTTAATTTAAGTTAGATTTATTCTAAGTTGACTTATATAGTAAGGGCTTAGAATACAAAAGATTTACTTAGCTAAATGCCATAAAAGATATTATTTTCTATTTGTTGAACAGTACAAGTCAGTATTTTATTTCATCTTTGTATGACTTAATAAACGAACAATCATAAATGATAAGAAGTTAAAAGAAATTTAACTTGTCCCTACCACTTAAAAATGTGTTTTTGGGCTGTATTTATGGCTATAATTCTGAAGACAATAAACCTGAAAAAAGTTTCTATAGTTCAAAATACAAGCCTTCATAGAAATTTTCAGAGAAAATTACATCTTCTTCAGACAATGTTGCATGAGGGAGAAAAAAAGGGCTTCTCAAAATAGTCCCTCAAAGATGGTTGAAGTTTTTAGATAATAGGTATAAAAGAAAGAAAGAAAATATATTTAAGTTTTTTCAAATTTCTTTTTTTTAATTATTTTTTGCTAATGAAGACATTCATCACCAGAATTATTGAATTTCATTTGGCACATCAAATTATAAGCAATAACTAAATTGAAGCAATTTGCATACCATTTGCATATTAGTTTACAGAGACCAGAGAACAAATTTCAAATGTTTTCCTCCTTTTCCTTTCTCTTTCTCTTTCACCTAGCTCATGCAATTGATGAAGTATTTGGAACAAATACTGTTGCTCAGGTAAGTATGTTTGTGTATTTGAATCAAGGAAGAAACACATTTGCATATTCTCAAATTTAATTTTGGAGAAAGTATTTTTTAAAAGAAATTATTGCTAATATTTTTGTTAGTGTCACTTCTAAATTATTCTTTCACTTCATCCCATGTAATTCATTATTTCAACCTAGATTTCTACAAACAAATATAAATCAGAGAAACAGGTAGAGCTAAGAAAAGACTAATATATATTAAAAAAAGATTTACCAGTGTCAATGGTCAATTTTTTTTTTGTTTTGTTTTTGTTTTTTTTTGCGGCACCGGGGATTGAACTCACAACCTCGCGCGTGCCAGGGCAGGCGCTTAAGGCACTGAGCCAAACTCCCGGCCCTGGTTTTTATGAGGCAGGGTCGCACTATGTAGCTCAGGCCGGCCTTGCGCTCACGTTGTAGCCCAAGCTGGCCTCGAACCCACAACGCTCTGCCTGCCTCAGCCTCCCGAGTGCTGGGACAGTGGTCAATTTTTAAACATGTTTATTGCATGTTTATTGTGCATCAAATTATTTCTTAAAATTCTTTCATAGATGATTCTAATTAATCATTAAAGCAACCTCAGTAAGTGAGTACTATTAAGTCCATGCAAAAAACAAGCTAAGAGTGTTCAAGTAGCTCTACAAATGCAGTGGTGCCTTGGTTTAAGAACTTAATGCATTTTACAGTTTGGGGTAAGATGCCTGGGTTTGTGTTTATGTGGAAAAGATGACTATGGTTGTGTTTGTTACCTGATCTGGAGTTTGCCAACAGGAGCAAAATTTTACTGAACACTTTTGTTTGCAAACCAAATTGTTTGCTAACAGAAGTGTCAGTAAACCCAAGGTACTGCTGTACAGTATCACGGAGTTGGTAACAAGAGTAGTTGTTAAGCAGAAAATCTGGAATTTTCAGTTGAATTACAAAACTAGTGCTGTGTGCTCGACTGCCTCAGACTATGCTTTAGTTCAGAGCATTTAGTCTATTTAGGGGTGGTGTGGAAGGACATTACAGCTCTAGGCAAATGCCCTAATACAAAATTTTGAATGCTATTACATAGAATTAAGAGATATGTACAAGTCATACCAAAGTACACTCTAATAATAGTTTAAATAGAATTAGAAAACAATTGCAGTGTCTAGCTAAAGCAATTATGTGGTTCGATTTGACTTGATTATCAATTTACAACTGGTAAGTGTGCAGTCTACAACACTCTCTTGCCTGGCATTTTGCCTTCCATTCCTGTAGCAACAAAATGATCTTTCTGAAAACAAATCATACTTCTCAAATCCTCTCATGCTTCCAGTTACATTTAGCATGAATCCCAGTTTTTAACAGGTATTCCAAGGCCTTACTTGATCTGGCCCTTGCCTGTCTCGGTGACAGCAGTGCATCCAATTTGCTCACATAGTCACTCTTCCTTCCACTCATTCAGAGAATCTTGCCAAATACGCCCTGTCCATGTCCTATACAAATGATATGACCGCAGATAAGTCTCATGTATTAACTCTGCAGTGTGTGTGTGTGTGTGTGTGTGTGTGTGTGCATGTGTGTGTTTTACTGGGACCAAACACAGCAGGGCACTCCTCCATCAGAAACTGAGCTAAACTGACCGGGCAGGTCTCAAATTGTGATTCTATTGCACCCGACCTGCTCTTACATTATTTCTTCTTTTTTGTGGTACTGAGGATCATATTCATGGGCACTCAGTCACTGAGCCACAGTCCCAACCCTTTTTATTTTTATTTATTTTTTTTTGTTTCATTTTATTTTGTTTTGTTTTGTTTTTGCTTTGCTTTGTTTTGTTTTTGGTCAGGGTCTTTCTAAGTAGGCGAGGTAGTACTGCAACTCGAGGTCCTCCTGTATCAGCCTCCCAAAGTGAAAAATACTGGGACTGATGGAAGGGTGGCTCACCATGCCTACCTACTACTATTTTTTAAAAAATACCAGTGTTAGCTGGTTGTAGTATCCTATGTCAGTATTCCCAGCACTCTGGGAAGCTGAGGCAAGAGGATCACAAGTTGGGGCTGAAATTGGGAAAAATAGGAATTTACCAAGATGCAGTTTCTCAAAATAAAAAGTAAAAAGGATTAGAGATGTAGCTCAGTGTAAAACCCTTGATTCAATTTCCAACACACACATAAAAAATGTAAAATTTCCCAGGTTTATCATTAATTTCTTTTTTTTAACTTTCATGACCTTTGCTGCCTACTTATATGAAACTACTGCATATTTACATCTTTCATCTGTAAATTCTGGGAGGGAAAGAACTAAACCTAACAATGATTGTAGCTACATTTCCTGTACAATGATAATGCTTGACATCTACTAGTCATTCATTTACAGCTAATGTCTAGAGTAAATCAAATAATCTTGAAATATTTTTAAATTATATTTCTAAGTCTAGGCATGCTTACTAATTTTAAATCATATTGAATGAAATTTTGAAATAAACAAATGTTTAGAAGGTAAATTATCTTATAAAATGCATTTAGATCATTCATTAGGTCAAAATTATCTTTTAATTTTCACTTATGTCTTCTGGTCTACAATTTGCGGTTTGCTATGGTGTTTAAAGGAAGAAAACTTATGGATAGACAATTAGTTCTGTGGATTCTATCTTGAAAAATAAGTATACAATACAGTATTATCAACTATACTCAGCATACTGTGCATTAAGAATCCAAAACTTTTTCATTTTATAACTACAAGTTTATAACCTATTATCAACATTACCCCAATTTTTCAACCCTCCAGCTCATGGTACTATAATTTGATTCTGGGTCATATATATATATATATATATATATATATATATATATATATATTAGACTCCACATATAAATGATATCATGCCATGTTTGCCCTTCTGTGAATGCTTTATTTTGGAAATATCCTTCCCATTCATCCATGATTTCAGAAACGTCAGATCATTCCTCCTTCTTAGGGTTGAATATGTAGATATAGCTCTTTTATTTCCCATTTAGACATCTATGGACAACAAAGTTGTTTTGACAATTGTGACTAATAATGCAATGGGCATGCAAATTTTTTTGTCCCCTTGGGATAGTGATTTTATTTCCTTGACTATACATCCAGAATCAGGGTTGCAAAGCAAGGATGACAACTTTGACCATTTTTATACAATACAGTACTGGCTGTCCTAGTCATACCAGTTAGGTAACAAAAATTCCTATTCTGTTATCTAACTAATAAAAGCAAATTATGATTCTTGAAAAGAATGTAAACTTACAAATCAGTACAATGTAAAAATACTTTTTAGTAAAAATTTAGATGGCAGAAGCACTCATAGGTGGTAGGAAGGCTCACATCTATCAATTCTTCATCTTTTATAAACTGGCAGTAACAGATAATGCTCAAATGTATGAATTAGAAATGGTTTTAAACTAAAAATATATGCAATCAGGCTATATCTATCCAAATTACCAGAAAAAAAGATAAAAACAAAGTACTCAAAACCAACAAGTGATTTTTGACAATGCTGTGACTGTGGTAGGGAAATGTTAAGAAAAAGCTCAGTACCCCAGATTACTAACACTGTAGTATTTTCACCATCCCAAGACCTGTAGGCAATAAAGTAAGAGAGTGATTTTAGGAAGCAAGAAGTTCACCTGGTAGGAGCTGTGACCTTCCATCTATAGAGTCAGTCAACAGCAAGTCTTGAGAAAGATGGACTAGGGAAAAAAAACCTTGAGAATATCCTTCCTTTCCACCAAACTTCCAGAAATTTCCTCTCATTAGTCGAAATCAGCTTAATGCTAGAAGACAAAGCAACCAGTTGCTACAGCTCACAGTGTCCGCTTTGCTCACCAAACTCCAGGTAAATAAATTTAAACAGAGACTCTATGGGGACAAACTGAAACTATCCCATCTCACACAGAGCTTTCACTTCAAAAAGTTGTGAGCACATGTTCCAACTCAACGTTTTTCACTAGTAGGCACATAAATATTTATTGCGCATTGATTCTGAGCTTCAGTTTGATCCATAATTCCAACTTATACTATATGTATCTAATATCTACCGAGAAAGAAAAAACCTGAAAATGACATTCTAAACACATAGATAAAGGATTCTCAGCCACACATCTTATTTTGCTTTTCTTTGTCTAGAAAATTGACGCTGTGGTCCAGTTTCTGATCAATAAAAAAATAAGTCATGACTGACTGATAGTTTTCATCTCAGACAATTCGTGGTGCAGCAAAGATGGATTTATTTCTCTGCCAAATAGATCCAAAGAAACACCTGAAGAGGATCTTTTCTGCTGGCTTCTAGGATAGTCAATCATTTCATGCCAAGTATCACATGAAACTTTCTATTGTGTCAGTAGTAAGTGCAGATGTTTTGAATTGAGGATCATGTGGAAGCCAAAATATGCTCTTGACTTTAAAATACAGCACCAAACTGCTGTACTGTAATGCTTTCCCATCCAGAGGCATTTATTTTGAGATGCATTCTTTGTTATATTCATGTCAAGTAAATTGAAATGTTTTCTTAATGTCTCTTAGCTGGTTAAATTTGGGGGCTACAGAAATATTTTCAACTATTTTTAAGACTGGGAGAGAATGTACTAGTAGATAGTCTTACCAGCAAGCTGGATTTTAAGCCTCATGTTAAAAGGAGATAGTATGCCATGATATCTTTTCATAACTTTTCTTATTTTCAAAAGAATTCACATAAAATAGGTGCTAAATGGTATCTCCTCACAGTGAATTTTAAAGTTTATAATTTGGCTTCACTTTCTAGTCAATTTATTTTTTTCTGTTTCCACCAATGATTTCAGGTATTTAATTCTCTAATTCCCCACCTGCCTCCTTTACTCTCAAAATCCATGGTTTCTCTTCAGCATGCAGATCTAAAGAGATGACACAACTAAGAAGTTGTGTCAGTACTTAAAATTTCTTATTTCTTCCTCAAATACATGTTTTTTTTTCTGCAATTCCCCATCTCATTAAATTACATATCTATTCTCAAGGGAGAAAAATGGGAGTCTATTATATTAACCCACTTCACTACATATGCCCACCCCCTAACCAATGATTATAGATTGGGGTTCCTTTGGTACTAATTCTGAAGCAGAAATTAACATAGAGAAATTTATTATAGAACATTCTTGGAATCAATAGTAGAGAAAAGAATGAGAAAAAAGTAGGATGAGTAGAAAAAAGTTGAGCTGAGATTCAACTCAGCTAACTCGATGACTATTTCTTGGCAAACAGTTACTTCCCCATGGTAATTAGTCATTGGATCTGGGTCTCCCATGAAAAGATACAATTCTGAGAAAGAGAGCTCTTTCCAGTTGTAGTTAGGCTCCTTAGCTGCAGTAGTCTACGAAGGGTAGAAATGAGTGACACAATAAGAACACACTGTTACAATAAATCACCAGATCCTATCATTTCATTTCTTAAATTTCCCTCAAGTCCATCTACTATGTGTCCCTAATTTTACCAGCCTACCTCAGTCATTAACATTTTTCAACTAATATCAGCTTTCTAAAGAACTTATAAAGGGTTTTACTGTATCCAATATATTCTTCTTCTAATTTATCTTCCATGCACTTGTCCAATCTTTATGAATCACTTGATGGACTACTGCTCAACTCTGCTTAAAATTTTTCAATAGATGCCATAACTTCATGACAACACTTAAGTTTTCTACATGTAATTTTCATATATGTATGAATAATATGTATTCATATGTAAACATGTTGTATGTATGATATAAATTTATTTAATTAGTCACTATCCCCAGTATTAATTTGTACATGCACAAATTGATGTCTCCAATCAGACCTATAGTTAGATATTTGTTGTCTGTTTTTGATGTCACTTTTCCATCTCCCACAGATTATACAGTATGGAATTTAAGCTGATATGTGGAATTTTTGTGATCAATGAAGTGCTATTTCTTTATATTATGTATATGATATATATATTAAGTAGGACATTATCCAAAGCACAATGTAAACAATATATGCTTTGGAGATTTATATTTATGTTCTTTTAATTTTCCTAGGTTACTGAAATCTATGCCCTCTAAAGAATTGTGATTTAGCTTGTTTGCCAACCACCATTCTGGAACATAGTGCATTTGCCACCATTCTGGAACATGGTGCTCTGAAGCAAAGCAAAGCAAAGCAAAGCAAAGCAAATGATGGATACTTGCTGCTTCTTGTGATGCCCTCAGAATATCTTTTATATTCTTCTGTTCATTTTCAGCAATGAAGATCTCCTCAGCTCTATTATTGCAGTCCACAGCTTTACTAGAGATTCTTTTTGGTTAAACTCACAACATTTTAAATCATTCTGGTGGCCTCTTTGCTCTTGATTCTCAACAGTGATATGGTTAAAAACCCACAACAATAGCCATGCCACCACCTCAACATTCAACTGCCTTGAGTTTTTTTCTGGCAGTTTAATTAGTCCATAACCATTAATCTTAGTTTCAGCAAAGTCTCTGGACATGAGTTAAATTCAGACAAACTTTTTTCCAAGCCATAACACACATCCTGTGGACTCCAGCAACCAATGCAGTCCTTGTTTCCAGCAGAAACCTCCCAAGCCTGGTGTTTACTGGAAGAATTTCTATCAGCATTCTGGTCTTCTGAGTTCTGACCAGTATTTGCCATACATACCAGCCTAAGGTGTTCCAGCTCTGTTCTTTCAGGTGACATCTCAGAACCTTTCCAAACTCTTCCTACAAGCATTCCCAAAGGCTTTTGAACCACATGGTCAGGTATAGTCACAGCAACAACCCAATTTCTCTGTTACCAAATTCTAAATTCTGTGTTGGTTACTTTTCTATTGTTGCTGAGGCAAAATATCTGACACCCAAAATGAAGGAAAGAAAAGTTTATTTAGCTCACAATTTGTGGAGGCTTCAGTCCATAATCAACCGGCGCCAAGGTAGGGTGGCATGGCACAGGGCCAAACTTGCATGGCAGCAAGAATAATAAAAGCAGCAAGAGCAAAAGGGAGGAGCAAGAGAGAAGACTCTTTCTGTCCCTTATATTGTATGTAGGTTACCTACCCTAGGTTGTGTGTAGCACTCACACCCATTACTCCAGCACTGGACCATGAGTCAATCACAAATTCTAGAAGCTTGCTCCCATGACTGAGAGGAGGCTTTAGAGGGACATCAAGACACAAACTGTAACAGACACTGTTCAGATAAGTCATGAAGGTTTAAGGTTAAGCAGGATTTGGCCTTGTGTAGATCTAAAGAAAAAACATTCCAAGACTTTGTAATACTAAATCTCTGATGGCCCACTGTTATTTAAATATATCAATATGAATAAGACACAGTTAGACTAAATTCTCAGATTGAAGGAAAATATAACTAAATAAAAATTTTTCACTATTTTCAAAAAAGCCTAAATTATAATAGCCAAGTAAAGTTGAGGTTAAAGTTTGGAAAAATGAAAAAATATAAGCACTAATCAAAATAAAAATCTTACATCCTGTCAGTATCAAAATAAGTTTTAATATAGAAAATGAGTATTTGAAGTAAATACATACATCAGAGGTAAAAGTTGATTCTACCATGATTGTGTAGAATTCAGAGGTAAAAGTTTATTCTACAAGGATTGTGTAGACTTAAGACTTTAACTACACATTTGTTTACATCTAATGTCTCAAACATGTTAGAGGAAAAATACAGAAGCACAAAAAAGAGACACACAAAGAGGATATTGTAATACAGTTTACTCATGGGGATAGAATCAATAGAAAAAAGAAAATCGTAAGTATAGCAAAAATATGAACAATATGATTAGGAACCTTGACTCAATTGAAATATATACAGAATATTGCATCCAGTGTCTGTAGAATATATATCTCTTCAAGAACACATGGAATGTCCATTGAAAATTACTAAACAAAATAGTTTAGAATGCAACTTTTAGCATTTCTATTAAAGTTAAAGAAACATACAACATGTAACAGAGGATTTCCACTTAGTATATACTAAAAGTATATACAAAAGCTAGGCTGCATCTACCAAGATCTGTACTGTCCCCTAATATAAACGGTCTTAGTTACTTTTCACTCATTGCTGAAACAAAACACCTGATGCCCAAAATTAGGGAAGGAAAGGTTTATTTCTTACAGTTCTTGAGGGGTTTCAGTCCATACTTAGTTGGATCCAAGTCAGCATGGTGTGGCAGGGCAGCCATTCATGGTGGCTGCCAAACAGCAAGGTACACTAACCAGGAAGAGAGAGGGTGCTCCAACAGGGAAGAGAGAATAAGGAAGACACACCTTCCTTACACTGTATGTTGGCTCCACCCCTAGGTGGGTGCAGCACTCACATTGCCAATCCCAGCACGAGACAACAAACCAGTCACGAATGCCAGACTCAGCCTCGTCCAAATTACATGAGGATTTGCGGGGACAGAGGATCCAACCAATGCACAAGCATCACTTCACAAATACCAATATACATTTGATATTTTATTTTACTGATCTCTTATTTTCCTGCTAAGTGTGCATTGTACAATATAGTAGGAATCTCCTGACAAAACAGGAAACCAAGAGAGGTGACAAGAATGGCCTGCCACACAGGAAAAGAAAGTAAGCACAGAAGCTGTCAGTGTAAGGGAAATGTGTTTGTGGAACATGCAGTTGTGCTATGTGAAGACTGCCTTGTGACAATTGAAGTAAAGATTATTTTTGTCATAGAAGTCTATTGGTATTTTCATTGTGGTTCATATAGGAATTCATTTCTGATGCTTTTAGGTTTGTAAGCAAGTATGCAACTGGTGTGAAAATGTTTATTCGAAGTGTCTATTATATAACAAGAATTTAATACTTTATTGATATTTTATGTTCCTGTTAACTACACATTGTATAATATAAGAAGAACCTGCTGACCAAATAGCAAGACAAGTGAGATGTCAAGTACTTCCTACAAAATGGCCAGAAGAGCAAACTTCACTGACCGTCAGTGTAAGGGAATGTCATGTGTAAAAACCACCATTAGTGTGACAATTGAAGCAAATATTATTTCTTTATAGAGTTCTATTGGTATTTCTACTCTGGTTCATGCAGGTATTTATTTCTGCTGTTCTTTTTTAGACTTTGTACACCAAAAAAATCAATATTGAAAAAATTTGTGCTTTTTTATAAAATAATATAATAATTATTAAAAATTAAATGTTTTTGTTAATATTTTTGCTGTTGAGTACTAATTGTTTAAAATAATAAAACTTATAAAATTAAATGTAAATTACTAATTCATCAGTAGAAATATTCTAGAGTATAAACATGAGTATTATGCACCCACAATAATGCAATTTTATGACAAAATTGACATTATGCCCTGTGGGTAAACTTGAAGGTCTATTCAAGTTTTTTTTAATCTTTGACTTTAAAATAAGAATAATACATTTCACAAGTCATATTTGTGATATTTTATTAAGAGCCTGTGTATGGAAATTATTATTTAAAGCAGCAGTCTGCAGCCTACATCCTTAAGGACAAAACCAGCCAGATCGTATTACTGCAAATAAAGTCTTACTGAAGCACAACCTCTCCTGTTCAGTGTTCTATTATCTTTGGCTGCTTTAGCAGAGTTGAATACCACCAAAGATATTGTGAGACCCATACGACCTAAGCTACTTTCTATAGGACTCTTTATAGAGCAATTTTGCCAAACCCGGTATAAGGATCTCATTATTTTTCAACAATACACTGTATATTGAGTCCTCTGAGTTTGCTAGATATCCAAATTAAAAAGATATAATAGATTTTGGTTATATAAAAAAGGAGAAATTATTTTATCTGTGATGCTGGTCAGTTGGATATTTACATGTTATTTTGAATATCATAGCATAGAAATACAATAGAAAATGAAATGTCTTTATGAGAATCTAATTACCAGATGAAACATCATAATGTTTATACACAGGGACAAAGTTTAATGCAATTATAAGCTATATAAGAAATTATAAACTATATAAGGAATTATAAGCTGCATAAGGAATTATAAACTATATAAGTCAAGTAACTACAAAGGAAGTGAAAAAGAATTCTTACATGGTCTGGAGGAGACAGGTGTATAAAAAAAGTAGCTATTATCAGCTGACAGAGAACATATAACAAGCAATGAATGGATTTTCAAGAACACTCTCTCAAGACTGAAATTCAGACTTCACTGGTATGGCACAGTATGACAACCACAGGAACACACAAGTCTGCCCATGACAGCAAATGTGTCAGGAAATTCAGCCTAGAGTTGGCCTGTGGAAGGCACCTGCTACTGCAGAGAGTGTGGACAGGTCAGAGCTGGTCTTTTGAAGCACTGTTCTAGTTGGAAACAGTTTGTTCTGTGGAAGTCTGGTCTAAGGATGGAGTCAAGTTCCACCACTGAATCATAAAAATAATAGAAGATCAACTAGAAGAGAAGAGACTTCTTTCTTCCCCATCACCTTGCAGTTTCACTCCTGTGCTCTTCATTAATGAAAACTTACATTCTTGCATCAAGAACCACAAGAATCAGCTCTGGTATCCTAAAGAAGTGCACAAATGTGTACATATGGACATGAGAAACAGCAGGTTGATAACTGGCACACCTGTGGAAGAAGAAACTACAGAATATGCACAAATATTTTGTATTACTTTTTTTAAATGGTTTCCATTAACATTTACTTCATAAGATTAAATTAGATTTCATGTAGGCATTTTTCGGTAGGGGATTAATTTGTGACAGGCTAACTGCTATGGATCTAAATTAATAATAGTGTTTAGAAAATATAGAAGAGTAAGATATAAGGAAGTTGTATTGAATGTACGTAGTGCAATTCTAGTTCATTTCTCTGTACAGAAAAAATCATCTGAAAGAAATTAAAAATGGGAAAGGATGATATATTATAAAAATAGTACCAAATAATGCTTTCTGTTCTGTTTACCTAGTATTTTAAATATTTCCAGGCCCCTTCAAATTCTACCAAGGTAGTTTTTGATGTTTGCAAAGGGTATCATATACACAGTCACAGTATAATGCTTCTCAATGGTCATTTTTCCCTCTACTGCTCCAGATAAATGAAAAAAGATTGCTTGCTGCTGAAGTTGCTAAAATCACCACCAAGCCACAGAGACACTGTCAAAGCAGCCAGTGCTCTCAGTGTCCAGGCCAAAATTGTTGGTGCCTATGCAAAAGGTGAGATGATGCCTACACTGTTGTTAGAAGTGTTCATAATGCAAAAGCGTGGCATCCTCCCTCACTACCACTCAGGCACAGCTTCTGGTGGGTGCTGCCACTAGGGGCTCTGTGCTTACTCCTCCCATAAACTGTCCAGTTGCCATATGCCTTACATATGTTTAACAGATATTTTAACATTCAAACCTTTGCTTCTCACCTTAGGACCTAAGCACATTTTCAAGAGGAGAGCTAACAAGAAGTTCCCAATTAGCCTGAGATATGGACCCATATTTCTGAACATTTCGTCCCATTCAGCTACTTGGAATTGTCTCCCATAAAGTATTTTGGTCTCTCACTCAAAGACATTCCAGATGACTCTCTTCTGTTGAATCTCTAGACTTATATGAATTTCTAGGAATTCTTTAGTTTCTGTATATGTTGAAATCTGTGAATCCCTAAATTAGAAAAATAAAATTTTCTACCTTAAAAAAATGAAGATTTAACATTGAATCATGAATTCTTCTAGCAAATCATTTTTTCACATATTTCTTTAATTGATAAATTTCTCAAGAGAATTTTCTGTCTCTCTCTCTCTCTCTCTGTTTTTTTGTTTTTGTTTTTGTTTTTTTTTTTTTGTACCAGGGAGCAAACTCATGACCTCATGTTTGCCAGGCTGGCGCTTATGCCGCTAAGCTAAATCCCCAGCCAAGAGAAGAATATTTTGCTCTAATTTTTTTCTTATCATTTTCTAAGCACTTAACACATTGTCTTCCACAAAATAAGCATTCAGTTAATGTTTATTATTCAAATGTGCATGGAAATGAAATACAATAACAAGTTAAATCTAAAGACTGAAAGGAAAATCCAATGTTGTGTTGATATTCATTTTGACTTATGTTATGCTAAGCAGTCAAATACTTTGTTTTGTTTCTCACCTGATTTTCATGAATTAACTTGTTGAAAAAGAACACTAAAGCTTATTCCCAATACTATTCATGGAAGTATTTCTTTAAACTATTATATTTGCAAGGTTTTTCACTTTTAGACTAAGATTTGGTTGCTGATGGAACAGGCAGGGCCAGTAAAACAGTTGCTAATAGTAACATATCTTGAGGATAAACAGAAGGGAGCTGATGGAGAAAATTGTAGAGTTACAGGGAGGATATCAAAGTAAAAATAGAATAATTTAGAAATCACCATTTTTCTTTGACTGGATATTCTGGCAGTCGAAGTCCCCAAACAGAAGCTACTTGAGCCAAGACTTCCTTTGAAACCTCTTCTATTTCATGGAAACTAATTTTTAAAATGCTCAGTGGTTTAGGAACATGAAGAGTCAGTTTACAAATCATCATCCACTTTGTGAAAAGAGAAAGAAAAAAATCATTGCGAACCCAAATTTTAAAACCATGTAACAGAGCTAAGCATTAAGTCATGTGACAAATTAGAGGGACGTTCGAGTAATTTCAACACAGTCAAATCATCAGGCTTCAGTCCTCATAGTGATTATGCTCTCAGCTTACATATATCTCTGCATTACTGTGGTGTCTTAATAATATCTGTTAAAAATCCTGACATGTCAGTAATGTGAGGCGAGGACATCCTCCAGTGTACCTATGCCAATAAGCAAAAGTCTGTTCTAGTTACTGAGGTTTTTAGTCTTTCTGACTATATATAGCTCACACTTCTCTAATCTCCTTACTTTTGAATGGGGTATATTTAATAGCTCAATGAAAATAAGCAAGTCATGATTATTAATTTTAACTGGTTCATATCATATGTTGGTTGAAAAAGCCATATATATAATAAAATGCTCAAATAATAGACACGGGGCAAATAGGTGTTAAATCTGGACAGAGGAGGAGAACTCTATTAATTTTATCTTAAATATGAGTCACTCATCTTGCTACTTGTTTAAGTAGTTTTTTAAAAATTTTGTTTTGTTTTTCCATTCCTAAGACTAACAGTGTGTCTCCAATCATTTTATTTTCTGACCCAAATGTAATCCTCATTTCTAAAAAATGTACTTTCATTCAGGAAGACCTTTACACATAGAATTTATATATTTATTCACCATTATTAATTCCCGCAACCTTCAAATCTGACCTCAAGCTACCATATTCTTTATCTGCTTCCTTCAGTCCCTGGGAAAGAACTTCCGCTATTTCTCCCCAAACCAATGGCAGTCTTTGTGATTGCTGTAATAGTGTGCTTAGTTTTCTAACCTTTCACTGAAAATATCTTATTCAAGGGCAGGAGTACTATGCCTGTTTTCTTTGTACCTTTCCTGTTTAACACACTTGTGGAACATAGATGAGAAAAATAGTAATTTGCTGAATGACTGAACCTGCCTTGCAGATCTTATTCTAGCAAGCCTCACTCCGAAATCCCACACTCCCTTTATTACAATTCAGAGGCACAGAACTATTCACCATTTTGAAACCCTTCACAGTTTTTGTTACAATAGTTTGGTTCAAATAGCTAAATCCATGTATTTTGCTCATCGTGTGGCTGACACAGAAGATATTAATAGATACACAATCAAGGAAAGTGGTTTACTGCTGTATTTTAAGGCACTCTGAAAAACAGAATGACTGTCAGAACCTCTACCAACCAAGTTGTTGTTTGCACCACCACTCAGTCTTATCTGAACCTTCAAACTTCATTTCTCTTCCTGTGAGTGTGCCTGATATTTTCCATTGTGTAACATATCAGAGTGGGAGAGAATTCAACAGTTTATTGAAACTTCAAGACAATCCCTATGCTTTACTGGATATGTAACTTGAAGCAGAACATTTCACTTTGTCTCAAAGTCCTCGAGTGAAAAATTATTGTAATAACTACCCCAGAACATTACTGTCTGTTTTATAAGGTTCCGTTAAATTTGAAACTGTGATGATAGTCACCATTGCTTGAATGCATATTGTGTGTTTATATTTGATTTACATAAATTGCTAAAAGCCTACAGCCTTATACAATAAACATTGAATGAAATGTCTCTATCTTGAATGTCTCTATCTTGGATGAAAATTTTACCCAAAGTCATGACCCTGTGTGTGTGTGCATGAGTGCATTCATGTGTCTGTGTCTGTGTCTGTGTCTGTGTCTGTGTCTGTGTGTGTGTCAGAGTAGGATATTAGGGAAAACATGAATAGTAAAGTAATCTACACAAAAAGAACTGAAATGTAACAAATGAACACACCAGAATATGGAAGGGAGATTGAACCATTTGGTTAATATGGATTTATATCAATTGTGTAATTCTAAGGTTAAAACAATAAATAAACAATGTACTCTCCAATAGGAGCTACTATTCTACTATCTTTAAGAAACTAATTACAAAGCTAAAAAAGCTACTTCAGCAAATACCTACAAGGGCTCATAGATGAAACTTCAACAACAGGTCACATAATCCCGGAAAACTAAAACAAATCATCAGTTCAATTATGGGGAAACTTGCCATTACCTTAACACAAATCAAGTATCAGACTACTGCTGAAATGAATAAATTGAGTGAATAAACTGTTTTCACTCAATTTCTGTGCATACTTCTCTTTCCAACTACAGTTTCTCACTTCTCTCATTTGTCCAATTTCATCTTGGTGAAGCAAAACAATAATATTTTCCCTCATCAGGTAGAGTATAACTAGGATTCAATGTCATTTAAACCATGTTGCCCAGGACCAAAGTAGAGTTCAAAAGTGGAAATTTATCCTGATAACTTAAAAACATAAGACAGATACCATAAGTAATGCACCAAAGTTAAGATCTAATGACAACTGCAAAATTAAAAATCAAACCAAATAGTAAAATGACTAGTATAGGCCAGTCATAAAAACATCTGATGTGCAAAACAAGAAAAACTAAGGAAAACAAAAAGTGGACAAAAAGAAAGTGATCTGGAGTTCACCTACCATGGAATATCGTCAGCAGCCATCTGAAGCTCAGTATGAATTTTTAATCATAAAACCTGATGCTTGTCCCTTTCTGATAGAAGACATGAAAAATGTAGCTGTGAAATGAAAATGCCACACTTTCTGGATCTCAGTGCCCAATGTATTAGGTAAATCCTACCTACTCATTCATCAGAGTCACTGAAAGTAGATGTCTTCTTGTTAAAAATACAGAGTTACTTGGAGAAAAATTTTGGAGGGCCAAGATTTTTCTCTCACATTCAAGAAAAGAATGTTATAAAAGAGAAAACAAGGCTTTTGAGAAAGAAATGAAAGCAGTTGTTTGAAGATAACCTAATCGAATGAAGTGATAAAAAGAATATAAAGCTATTCATGTTTGAACTGGCCTTCCATACTCTTGAATCAAAGCATGTAATTTAATCTTACCAGAATCAGTATTTTTTGATGTTAATTAAAAAGATTGAGTTTAATGAATCTGCTTGCTGTTTATAAAGGTTTGTTATTCAATATAGAAAAGCATTTCTTTTTTTATTAGTATACACAAGTCAAAATATCACATGGTTTCTTTTATATGAGAAACCAAAAATGTAAATAAATGAAGAGCAAAATAAAAAACATTTCTAATGGATACTTATTTCAGGGTAATTAAATATGTCAACAACACTTGCATTTTAAATCCCCAGTCCTATGAAGAGCCTTCTCCCTGAGCTGATTAATTCCTTGAACTGCGGTAACAGATGTTGAGTCAGATACTGTGGATATCCCTCCAACTTCCGTGCTAAACAAAAATGGAATTTTATATTTGTATGTAGTTAGCATATCCTCTTCTGTACATGTTCTCTGAATTGTCCTAAATAGCTTTTGGGCCACTAACAAAGAGTTTCTAGGAAATAAGGAAAGTAGAACAAGGGTAGATACCTTATTCTAGGTAACTTGTACCAAGGAGAAGACAGTAATGAAGGGTTGGGGTCATAGCTTAGTAGTACTGTACATGAGCAAAGCCTTGGGCTTAGTATGCAGAACTTCAAATAAAAGAATAAGGTGACTAGAAATTCCCAACATTTCAGAACTATGTACAGTGTATGTACATAGCAATGTGGGCTCTGCAGGCATCAGTCTTAAATCTCACTTCTACCCCTACTAAACTGGATTACCTCTAAAAATAGCAATACTGGCCTCTTATAATTATTATGAGGATTAAACAAGATAATGTAATGTGTACTCCTGATTAGGAGAAAGTAATATGATTACCAGAACGCAGGTTTTGAGTAATCACTAAATAAAACTTAGCAATTATTGTCATCTTCTTCTTTACCAATAATAGTAATCAATTCTAAATTTCCTGTTTGGAATTATGGAATAAAATAGTCCATTCTATGTTTTATTTCCAGATATTGCCCTACAGTTTACAGCAAACATAGCTCATAAAGCTGTTTAGAGATCTGATAATCATAACCAAATACACAGTTATTTTAGTTTAATGAAAGAATTCATGATTATTTACTATTTTTATGCCAAAGGACCCATGAATAAAGTAGTTCAGGAATGTATTTTCTTGAAAATTCTGTTGCTTACTGAAACCTGAATCTTTGAAAAGTATTTTAAAGACTTTAATAAATGAAGAACTAGTTAGATCCATCCTTCTAAATTTGAATTAAATAAGTCATTTTAATGCAATAATATTTAAACTTTAATGCTCATTGTTTTAGGTGATTTGTATTTCATTCTGTGCATTTGTCTTATGTCAATAATGAAGTTAATTTTCTTGCAATAATAATGTAGCATATTTTTGGTGTTATGCTAGATTTTAAACATGTGCAAAAGAATAAAAGCAAGGGGTAGTACTCCAGTGCTGCTCAGAAAACCTTTGATGAAGTTGAGAATACGGTAGGGTGGACTGGGATAGCTCTACTTTTATTAGCATAGCTTTCATTTGTTACCTCTGCACAAGGCTAAAGTTAATTTCACATTTAACTTCATGTTACCATACCCAGCTTTATAATTATATTTCGAATGAAAGTTTGCATTTCAATTAGAGGTACATTCTTAATCTTCACTTGGGTAGGTCAGTGAATTTTGGTAACTTGGCAGGTGTATAGGTGAGAATTTATTTCAGGTAACTAGCAAGATCAGGGAAAATGCTGAAACAAAGTCTCGCTGTGAAGAGGAGAAATCTTTTTTATATATTCTAAGAAATAGAGAGGCACAAGGCTAGGCAGGTGTGATTTCTATTCAAAGAAACAGTTCGTGGTGATAATTGCAGCTAAGGTCACTTTAAATCTGAACTTTGATTTATAGCTTCATTTTTTTTTAAATAACCATGGAAGCTGAAAGAGTGTGAATCCAAGATATTGAAAGAAAAGTTACTAGAATCAATTTATTTTTATAGTAATGTGGGTCTTCTAACCTTGGCCTGTGGATGATAAAATGTACCTTTATTTCAAAAAAATATATGTGTACATACATAATGTTAGGGTCAGATACATTGCCACTGAGGATCTCTGGAAACTTAACTGATATGATAGAAGATAAATCTTTCAAATCATGTTTCAACTGTGTACCCATAAAAATTTATATCAGTTTTATATCACCAATTGCATTAAAATCCCACTATTTTTAAAATGAACCTTTCTTCTCATATTATTTAAAGGGAGTTATCCCTCATTGATTACTTATCCTAAACAATGACTTCTGATAACCAGTACACAAAAAAATTTTAGAGAAGTGTTTGTGGAAATAAAATTCACAATAGTGTAGGCATTGTAGACACATCCTCAAATAAGCAGTTGCTTGACTTAATAAATCAAAGGGACATGAACCATGGAAAAGGCTGTAGGGCTTACACATATATCCATCATATTTTACACATGAAGAACTGGAAATCTAGTGAGTGCCCCCTTCTTGATTCTAGTTACACCAATCCTAGTCTAGGAACAGTCCTAAGGTATCATGAAGTCATTGTTCTGATGAATGACTTGTTTCAAATCTACAAAGGGAAAAAATGTGAAATACTCCTAAATCAACATAGGGCTGACAGCCAAAAGATCAATTCTGTAGAAATAAGTAGGATGTAAAAATTCTGCATGGTGCCTCTGCTAAATATCTTAATTTTAGTGCACAAAGTCCATAAAATGTTCACAAAGACTAAAAATATTAGTGTGTCTCTAGGAGAAAGAAAGTGAAGGAGTAAGCAGGATAAAAAAAGAATACACTCCAAATTATATAAAAGCCTAACAATAAATAGAATCAAATTTAATTATAAATATCGAGTTTTTAAAAAATAAAAAGAAACATTGTCTTCATTAATTCCTTCCTTTTTTTATGATGACGCCTTACTGCTATTTCAGCTAATTATGTCACCAACTTGACACAATTCATTTCTCTATCAATAAAGACTAATATCTGAGCATCAGGAATCTGAACCAAAAAGGATTCATTGACTGACCTCTACATAGCTATTTCCCTGTTTCAAAATGAATATAATGAAAGGACACACCTCACAGTGTTATTGTGATGATTTGCTAACCTGGTACATGTTTAATACTTTGAGTGTAACAGTGTAGTTTACAGTGAGGACTTAATGACTTTTCTGATACTAAAGGCTTTTTTAACAGTTGGGATTGAATTATGAATTATTTAATATGCCTTTTAAAACATGAAAGGAAATTTAAAATTTAAATAAATGATCGAATTCTTTGTAAGTCATTATTCCTTCTTCCCTAATTTGAGGTTATTATCAAGACAGATAAACAGAAAACTAAGTTTAAAACTTTTGCTTGGTAAAACAATGAATGAAAAGTAAAATAGCTGATTTCAGTGAATCATTGTAATTTACAATGTGGAGGTAATAATTAGAGAAATAAATGAAATCTGGTGGAAAACATGCCCAACTAGGATTTATATTCATACCTATATCAGTGTAGTCCCCTTTAAAATGAAAATATGTATAATTTTGTGAGTACATATATTAAAATAAGAGATGTAATTCTGAAATGAGAAAGATGTATGATCAAATCGCATATTCCATTTATGCTTATTCAGAGTGTACTTGTTATGGTGACGGAATATAAACTGACAAATTACAAAATGAAATTATTTTTAATTTACCTGATAACTTCCAGAAATGCATGAAGCATTATTAGAATAAGCCACTCTATCAACTTAATGTAAGTATGTATCTAATTTTCATTTGTTTCATTTTGTTTATAGGATTACAATGTATAGAAGGATCTCATTAGTTCCCTAATCTGTCTGACTGGATGGGACAATCCTCTCTCCAGCACATGGGATCTACTTTTAAATAAACACCTTTTGATGTAAAGGCTCGCTACTCTTTGTGAAACAATTCCTTTGTCAAAAAGTATTACATAAACATATAATTGAAATATATCTTTTATTCCTATTGAATTCAAGATTTTTTCCTGAAATTTAAAACTCATAATCATTATTAGGACTCTCAGTAATTCTTTTCATAATAGACATTCTTTTAATGGTCTTTAGGTTAACTGACTTCCCATCCTATCCTGGGACCTATTTTGAGCACGTTAGTTTTTTTGTATCTCTCTCTTAAACTACAATATAATCTGAATCTCAGAGCTGTTGAGGTGGTTTTTCAGCATCATTGGTGTGATATGATTGAAAGAGATTTCAAATATGGTTTACAGAAAAAGATTTGGAGTAGATTTTCATGGAGTAGACATTTCACACAAATATTAGCTATGGCCTTTACACATGCATGATTTTTAATATATTCTGAACCTAGTTTCTCATGGCTTAATCTTGAATGACATTTATGTTGCAAAATAGCTTCCAGAATTAAAGACAAAGATAATATACTGTAGTTGTTCAAAAGAGTCTTTCCTATCAGAAAAAAAATATTTTTAGCTAAATTTTTATTTCTTTCTCTTTAAAATTAATTTCTCCATTGTACAGAATTAAGGATTTAATAGCATAATTTTGGCATTTGAACATTTTAGTAAATAATGTTGACCATTATACTGACTATAAAAATGCAATGTATTTATATCTCATAGCAAGTAATTGATAAGTGGTTATTTATTACTACGTAGTTCCATAATTATAATTTACTGTAACTGCAACTTAATACAAATAATAGTAGGAGATACAATGATGTTAGAAAATTGCCTAGAGTATTAGGTGAGATCCTTTAAGATAAAGAAACCCAGTAAAAATGATGCAAGTTAGATTCAGCATTGAGAGTTGAATTCCTCACGGAGTAAACATGGAAGTCTTCCTGGAGTAATTTGCATTTAAACATAAAAGTTTCCTTTCTCACTAAAGTATAGATTTCTAGAAAGCAAAGCCACTGTTTCCACACAGCAAATGAAAACCACATCAAGTGGAAAAAGTAAATACCATTCTCTAAACTTGTTTTTCATCTGTCTAATGGCGATTAAGAGTATTTGATCAATAAGAGAGCCATTGCTGTGACAGTGATAAAAATTTTAAAAAGATTTACAATTTTTGATGTACTATGTGACCATATGTTGACTTTTATTATATAAATGTTTCACTGTGGGTAACTGATTTCCCAGGAGGACCTTTGTGTTTACTCGTTAGATCACTCAGTGTTTAAGAACAGAATGTGTGTGTGCGCATGCGTGTACGCATGTGAGTATGTATGTACATGCTGGTATGTGTAAGTGTGTTATGTATAATGAAACTGGGGTTATATGGTTTCTAGTATTCCCAGAACTTCCATGTTCTTGAAGTTAGTGATGCGCTGTTAGAAGGTTGGAGTCTGTAGTCACCAGGACTCCTAGGGGTGATCTGAGCGAGGGAAGGGTGCAGAGGCTGGAGGTATCAGATGGCAAAGACATTCCATCAGGGTCAGCAAATAGTGTGGCTGTAAAAACGTTCTTGAAATAAGGCCACCAAGACTAATTGAAGCTCTACCCCTATAAAAATAAAGGTGAAAGTTAATGCACTTGGGCTCAAAGGACACCTATAAACCTCTAGTCTGTCGAAAAACAACTGCACATCATCAAATAAATAAACTTTCAACATGCCTAGAATGGAATACATGCAAAATCAGTGCAAAACAGGATAACAAGAAGAGCCCTGTAGTGGTCAAGAGGTAGAAATTAGTTTGTGACCAAGGAAGAAATCAAAATGTAGCTTCCTGGACTTCATTTCAGTGATAAATGTAAGGGAAAAATTAGGAGGTGTGTGAATATAATTTTCACACCTCTGAATTCCATCATTAGAGGGATAGTTTATAGAGATGAAAAGTGCAGTGAAAAGGAAAGACTTAGCTAACAAGCATGGTTTACAACTCATAGTTCTATAAGCTTTTAAATCTACTTTCTCTTGTACAAAATTGGAGTGAAATCAAAACAATATTATTGGAAAATGGAAGAAACTTATAAAACTATACTGCAAAATAAGCACAAAAGTATTAAGAGGAGGGTTTATGTTTCCAATGAGAATCTAGAAACCCACAAGGCAGTATCACTTCCATAAAGTGAAGCAAAACCATAACTTCTTTTTGAGGCTATCAGAAAGATCATTAGACAAACAGGACTAAACTTTCATTGTGAGCACACAAATTATTTCACCTTTGTAGAGAAGTTAAGGGAGAAACTTGTAGTGATCTCACCACTTTAAAATCAGTTAACAAATAAAATTTGAAATTATAACAAATTTTAAAGTAAATACATAGGCTCCAAGAGAGTTTACAATTCCTAGAAGACCCACATTTGTTTACCTAGTCAATAATACAAAAATAAACACACAGATGAATGAATATAAGTGTCAAGGACTGTATTCAGAATAGAAAAGAAATAACTGTATTAGAAGTTTGATCAATAGTAAATGCATAAACTTTAGTAGAATGGAAAAAGGGTATTTAAAAACTCATGCCCTTCAAGAAATATAGGGTAATATAAAATGGTTTAATATACATATAAGTGAGGTAAACAAAAAGAGAGAAAGAACAGAACAAGAAAACATTTGAGGAGACTTTGGGTAATTTTTCCCCAAATCAATGAAAGAAAACAATGAAGAAACTAAAAAATTCCAAGTGAGATGCAAAGAAAATGATGAACATGTCAGAGATAAATAACATTATACATCCAATCTAGTAGTGTGTAATACAAACAAAGATAGAAAACAACTAAAAGAAGACAATCTGCCAGTTCAGAAATTTGTAATGAGCAAAAATTTATTTTAAAAGATGAATTAAGCATTTTCTTAGAGGTAAAACTCTAAGAAATTTCAAGACATTATTCAGGAAAAATAAGCATTGTAGTCCCCTGGAAATGTAAATCTAAACACACAGACACATGGAGCAGCTTCAGTAATGGAAAATGTGGGTAAATATGAAAAATTTTTGAAATCATGTAAATCCCTAAAAGTATAGCAAATCCCATTAGCTGTCAAAAAATTTGAAGCTTTAACTAAAAACTTTTTCCACACAGAAACAAGTGGCTTAGGTGGATATACTAATGAATTTTCCAAACTAATATGAAAAAATAATTGTGGAGCTATGATAGGCAAAGTTAAAATATATAATACCATAAAGCATGAGAGGGAGAAAGTGGATATATAGTGTTGAAAGATTGTTACATTGTACACAGTATAAAAATATGATTTCAGAGAAGACCATAGCAATGCAAAGACGTATGTTATAACTTGTAGTAAAATTAATAAAATAAAGGCACAAATATTAAAAGTAAAGGAAACTAGAGAAAACAAGGAACAGAGGACAGACAGGGGAAAAAAGATAGTAGTAATAAATCCAAGCATATCATAATTGCATTGAATAAAATGGTCGAAATGTACCAAGTAAACTTTGAACACAGTCAAATTAGAAGAAAAAAGCATGAACTAGTGCTGTGCTCACTTTTGCAGTTTATTATCATCTAACTGCATAAGTTGACTAAAAGTAAAACAATGGAAAAGGAAGATATATTATGCCAACAATAATCAAAAGAGAGCCATAGTTAACAAATTAGTGTCAGACAAACTAAACTTCAAAACAGTGATTTCTTACTTTCTATTCCTGTAGAAGATAAATTTCATAAGGAATATGTACCTGATAAGTAGCTTAATGTTTCATGAAGCAAAAACTAAACTTAGAAACAGAATTTACTACTGTAGTTGGAGATATCAACACTCCTTCTTTAACAATTAAGAGAACAAGCAGACAAAAATGGTTAAAGTATAGATTTTAAAATTGCAGGCAAACCTAACAGTTGAGATTTATAGAATACTCCAGTCAATAAAACTAGAGCACACTTTTAAAAAGAAAGGTGAAAAAAAAAAAAAAAAAGAAAGAGAAAAAGAAAGAAAAGTGCATCTGAAACTTCACCAAAGCATGGCATATTGTCAACCATATAGCAAATATTCATGAATTTTAAAGAAGTTAAATGATACTATATAAGAAAACAATTAAACTAAAAATTAAAAACAAAAAATGGAAGATCACTAAATATTGGGTAATTAAATGTCGTTATGTCTAAATAACCAATAGCAAACAAACAGAAAATTAAAAATAATACAAAATTAAATAAAAAGTGAAGACCACAGCATATGAAAATATGCAGAATATAGCTACAGTGATGTTTAGAGGAAAATTTGTAACACTGAATACCTATAATAAAAAGAAATACAAAACAAACATTTAAGCGTTCACCTTAAGAAAACAGAAAATTATGCACAACTGAAACCCAAAAGAGACAAAGGGAAAGATATAATATGAAGGAATTGGATAAAATGATGAAAACAGTAGGAAAAAATCTAACAAAATGCAGTTATTTGAATACATTTAATGGATGCTATTCCAGACTATGATCAAGAAAATATTGAATAAAAATAATACAAGAGCTGGGAATAAAATAATGATGTCATGAGATATTCCACAGATATCAAAAGGAAAACAATACTATAAATAACTTTAATTTAATAATTAATAAAATGGACACATTTGAAAGATACAAACTATGAGGCTACACCTAGAACAAAAATAGTGATAATCCCGTTAGCTGTAAAAAATTTGATGCTTTAGTTAAAAACTTTTCCCACACAGGAACAAGGGACTTAGGTGGAATTTTCCAAACTAATATGAAAAAGATAACACAAATTCCACACGAAATTTCCAAAAAAATAAAAAAAGATAAAGGTGCAATTTTTCCCATTATTTAAGAGCAAAATTTTGAAATATATTTAAAGAAAACAAAAGATCTGCATCCTTTACAAATAGAGCTTTTTAATAATATTATGGTAGCAAAAACAAATACATATAGTGATACAGCAAAAAATAATATATTATGATCACATGGAGCTTACCTTGGGAAGGCGAAATCACTATCTACTAAGCAAAGAGACTAAGCACAAAATCATATCAAATATTGGAAAAATATTTAAAACCACAGGTGAATCTTAAAGGCATTACTCTGCATGAAAGAAACCAGACATCAACCCCCACATTCTGTATATTTAATTCCTTCTGGGAAAAGGCAAACTTGTGGAGCAGACTTAGTGGCTTCTGGGACTTGGAGGTGGTGGAGTGGAAAAGGGGTCATGAAAAAAATTTCGAAAGTAATAAAAGGTTTCCATACCTTGATTGTACATGAAGTTACAAATTTCTCATCAAGATGTACAATTTCTAGAGGGTGGAGTTTGAAGTCTGTGTGTGATAATTATACTTCAATGAACTGACTTGAAGAGGAGTTAGAAAGTGAGAATAAGGGTACCAGTGGCAACTGTGGTCATGTTGGTCTTTACAAAGACTCCTCTTTATATGTCTCTCAGCAGTTTTTGAGCTTAAATGAGGTGCTGGGTCTCTTTTGTCTCCCCTCTCTCCATTATTTTGCCAGTTGAATTCCACCAAGAGAAACAGTTCAAGAAAGAAGTACTGCAATCTTGTTGTTTTTCAGGTTGCCTCTCCTCTAGTTTGTTCTGAACAAGTATTATCTTTTGATAAAAGGTCACACTTCTGTAAGACAACTTTCTCTGCCTGGATGCTTGTGTCTGTGGGTCTCTGGAAACCTGTTATCCCCTAAGGACTAGGGACCTACTACTGGATCATTATATTACACCATCTCTCTGGTTCTTATACCCTCTGTCCCAGTTACATTTTCTTCCATTTAGTCAGTTTGAATGCGCCTCTTCTTTACCACCAGAATCCTGACTGACACAGATAGCAAGGTTTCAAACCCTGCTCCCAACACTTTTAAGCTATGAGGACTTGAGCTATGCATTTAACAGATTTGAACTTCTACATATGAGTAATGCCTCCTTGACAAGATTTTTATGGGAATTAAATAATAAGCGAACTGAAAAAGTGTTCATCAGTATTTCCCCCTTTTCATCTTAGTTTCTCCCCATCTATCACTGAATCCTTATTTTATATTTCTTTTATTTCTTTGCATGTTTCCATTCATTCTCCTTTTTTAAGGATATCTGAATTTTTTTATGAACTACAAATGCGTAAGTAGATCACTTAGCAGTGTATAATGTACAGAAGCCTGTATAAATGGCTTAAATGTACCATGGTTGTGTTCCTGGAATAAACTGTTACTATTTCTACTGCTGCAGAACAGTTAAGTCAAACTTTTGAATTAGGTCAACAAAATCCACAAATAGGGTGGAATCTTTGGACTGTCTAAGCAGGGACAGATCTGGAATAAATCAGGCACAGATATCACTTGTCAGCATGCTAAGTGAGGCATTTCAAATAAGGGTATAAGGTACGTCAAGAGTATTGGCTAAGGAACCATCAAGATGCATCAGTTAAATCTATATTGAGAGTTTTCCATCATGTGGATTCAGGGTACATAATTGTTTCATGGCAGTAATGTCTAAACAAGGGTCCATAATAAAGCTATATTTTTATCTTGACTTGTAAGCTATCGCTGCCAACTACTCACATTTCAAGCTTGTGGAGACATATGTTATCCCTGGAAACCCTTCATAAAAATGAAGCGTTTTGCTGTCCACCAATTTAGTGAGCTCTGGTCAGTTCTCCTTTCTCATTCCAAATTAACCATGTAATCGTTCCTGCACTAGTGAGTAGTATTTTAAATGGCTTTTAAGCAAAACCAAAAGGAACAAATTTATTTCTGCTTGTGCAAAAGTATGAACTGGTTTGGATTCTCTTTTCTAGCTTTTTAAGTAACAAGGCAAAATGCAGCCATGGGCAAAAGACTGCATGCAAAATAAAGGAGCTCTGTATTTGAAATCGGGCTCTCTTTGTATCCCATAGCTGCACAGTCTTATAATGTCACTTCATTTATCTTAGCCTCATACTCCGTGTCTGTTGAATGGGAACCTGATGCATAAAGATTTTATGACATAACATATTTCCTTTCGAACGTCGCTATTTTAAGACTCTGTGAATGTAAGGATACGAATGTAATTGTAAGGACACCTTCAGAAAGGCAGAAATATCTTGGTTGAAAGAAAATTAAAATATTAGAAAACAAGAGCAAGATAAGAAGGACTCCAATGTCTGCATTTATAGCCCTCATGTCACAGTTCAGTATTTATAGGTTTGTTAGTGACAGGCTTCCCAGTATAGCTTGTTAATTACGAAGTAGCTATGAGTTTCACTGACACAGCACCATGCACCTGATCAAGGCTAAGAGACTCATTACATCCACAGATGATCATTTCATGAGGGGTCCGAAAAAGGGACTAATAAATCAGTTTGGTTTTCTGGTGATAATCTTTTTAAATCTTATTTTGAAATGCCCTGGTGATTTTAGAAAATTTTAGGGCATTTTATTTTCCAAGCATTTGCAATACTCAGAGCTGGACTGAATCCTCAGAAAGAGGTGATGAGTCTGAAACTAAATACAATACTAAATGTATACTTAAATTTTCCATAGTTAAGCTCCTACTGCTCGTAAATGCTGTAAAGTCATAGATAGGGCAGGAAAACAAGGGAAGAGGAGAGGGAAAGTGAGGGAGAGAAAAGGAGAGAGAGAGAGAGAAAGAGAGAGAGAGAGAGAGAAATGAAAAGAGCCTTGGGAAAATGTGCAGTGGAAAATCTGTAGAAATGATGTAAGAGAAAGCAAAAGCAGGGATTGGAGTAAGAGATGTATAACTGAGACTATAAAAACTTGGAGAGAAAACTCAGCATCAAGGCTGGGTTTTGGAGGAACTACACAGACAGGACTCTATAGTTAGAATCTCCTGACTTATTACAAGGTAAGACAAATGCAAAAAATGATAGAGATCTAAGGGTTTTTTCCCTCTTAACTATTTGTTTTCACATACTTTGAAAATATTTTATATGTTGATTTTATTAAAATTAAAAGTTTTTTTAATATAAGTTTTCCCTCTCTAAAATGATTCAATTATTCAAGATATTTTTGTAATTCAAACTTAAGGTGGAGCTAATTGTTTGCTCAGGCACTTCACATTTATTACATTCCTTTGTGCTCTTAAAATTTTAAAACAAAGAGTAAAGAAACTAAGAGAATGATTCTATATTATGTTGGTGGTATTACTTTGCTTTTATCACAGATGTCAATACCAGGAAATTAGCTATTGAATAAAAGTAGTCTAGTTGAAATAATCTGCATAGAAAAAAAGCTTTTCTTTTATCCTTACTTTTATCAAAATTGGAGCTTAAGAGCACACATTAAGTAGTCAAACTCTATAATCTATACATCTAAGTCATTCTTTGTTTTTATCATTATAAAAATAAAATATACAAATATGATAGTAAGATCTAGTTAAAGTAGACTTAAACTATGTCTATTCTTCAGTATTAGAAGTATTCTTGCTATTTGGTGATTGAATTAAGAATTCAAATTCTAAATTTGTTTAGAATTCTAAATTTGTTTAGAGCTGTTTAAGGACAGTCTTGTTTCAGGTATTGATCTCCAAATCTAAGCATGCACTCAATAAACTCAGTTTAAGCAATGCAAGATATTGGCCCTTTGAATTATAATAAACATTTAGTTTAGGAATGTGATTAGTATTTGTTTTGAGTTATCCTTTTAGAAATGGATTATGGTGATTTTAAAGCTCATTTAAATTACAGAATTACTACTTCACCTTGTTAATTATCTGCTAATATCACTAGGCACATTCTGTGTCTCCTCTGCTTTGGTGCTACTCTGATACAACATTTTTCTAAAGAAACCTTTGTGTAGCTTTGAGTTGAAGTTTCCCTTATCCATGAATTGCACTATGGCTTCATTCAAGAGGTTAAAGTACTTAAGTGTTTTCCCCTCCTATTTCCCAAGATTGTTTTTTTTTTTTTCAACTGATTCCCATGATGAATCGTGGACAAAAGAGAAGCAGGTATCTTCCACTGACTAAAGGATCAACTCATACCTCAGGGTTCTCATATTAAAATAGTATTAATGATTTGTATTACTATTGATAAATTAGATTAATTGAGCTTGCCTCAAAGGAAACTAACTCAATGTAAAAAATCCTTAAATCTAGCTCTGCCAGTATACATATATAATTGAGACAAGCCTTAAGCACAAATTAAGAGTTCAACAGTACTGTTTTACAGAAAGAGACAAAGGGAATGAACAGTACAGGCATAAGAATAGAAGAATGACCAGAAGGTCTCTTGTGAGTCACTTTGCCCTGTGTCTCAGGAAAAGGACTCAGTATCACAGAACCTAGAGACTAAGCTTTAGACATTACTGAATTTAAGTTTTTGTCAATGTTTTACCTAATGTGATCCCTGCCCATCAGAAATTTTTGCTTCACTTTGATAATGCAATCAAAGGAACACAAATTTTGGGTTCAGAAAATCAGACTTCTATTCACAGTCTTGATTCCCACAGCTTTGAGATGCTGGACTAATCATTCAGCTTCCTTGAGTCTTTTCCTTACTCTCAGTGAAACAGGAGTCTGTTGGGTAAATTAGGGACCCACAATTTCCCTCCTAGTCCTGGAAACCTCTCTAACCAACCCAGCTCCTTTAGGTGGGGTGACATTTCTTCTGTAAGGCATTTTTAGCTGGGCTCATCCTCTGATTTCTCCAAATAGGTATCAAAGTACATTTATGGGACAGTGACAAGCATCACTGCCACCAATTGCCCAGTGCCTTGATTGGCTTAAAGTGGCTGCAGCTGGGTGTTTGTTGCCTTTTATTCTCAACAGACAATCCCATCAGCTCAAGCCTTATACCAAGCACCTCCACCCTGGAGTAACAGAGCCCCTGCCACAGCCTTCTTTGGCTCCCTCTTCCTCCTCAGACATCTGTAGCCCTTCCTTACCCTCTCTCTGAGCCTCCCTTTCAAGCAAAGTCATTCACTCCAAGACTCACTTTTTCCATCCATTGAGAGTGTTAAATTCAGCAGTTTCTAGCATTGCCTTTGCCTTTCTGAAGTTCTACATGCCTTTGACGCAAAGGGTTTACACATGTGAAAACTGTACTTTAAGAGCACTATATATAAAGTGATATCAAACATTCACATTAGTTAATATAATTTGAGCCTGAAGACTAATTACATTTTGAATACCACTGAGTTCTCTTCCCTTTTGATTTTTACCCAGGAGAATATTCTCTATAATTTGTGTGCTAATATTTTCACGGGAATGACAATAACAATACAGTAATACATCAAATGAGCCTTCACTACTTAGGACTCTAGTGAAATTACTTTCCCTCGCTTAATGATAATTTTATTATATTTTATTTTCTAGATGTCAAGGACTAATTTTGTTCCCTAAAATCATGGATGGAAAATGATGTTTTTCAGAAAAATTAAAAAAAATTAGTATTTTGAAAAATTGTCACATTTAGAAGACAATATCTGGATAATATAATAATACTTTTTGACTAACAGATTTGTACTAGTAACCTTCCCTATATTATTTCTAATCCTCAATAGTCCTACAAATAATCCTTGCCCCATTTTCCTGATGAAGATGTTAAAAACAGAGGCTAAGTAATAGGTCTGGTCAGGATTCAAATGCAAGTCTACATTACTTCATGAATAATGTCTTTCTGCTTATTCACTTTGTTGTATTGGAAAGTGTACAGCCAATGCCAGGAGATATAAAAGCAAGATCCTAAAGTAACTCAGATTATCACAGTTTATCAGTTTTATACAGCATAGAATTATAATTCCATCTAAGTTAGATCTAGCATGATTATTGTGAGAATTAAGAAAACAAATTTGTTTTAAATTAGTAAAACATTATCCAAAAGATTTTTAAAATCTATTTACAATAGTTACACTTGAAGGAAATGCAAGTTGTTCTAGCAAGATCAGCTGCTTCAAGAAGAAATCCCCTGTAAGTGAAAAATTTGGAGGACAAGCAGAGTCTTACTGACTTCTATCACTGTGGTACCCGCATACAAAGTATGACTAATAACAGGGTTTTATAATAGAAAGTGTTTAGTTATTCAGGTTACTGTTTAATAAGAAGAAATCTTCAAACCCTAGAAGGATGATTACTAGGCAATAACACACATGACACTTTCATTAGAATGAGAATGAGTCATGTGCAATGTTAAAAGTCATGCCAGGATTCTAACATTTACTTCCTCACATTTTACTGTAGATATAAAAAATTGAATCTGTCTCTTCTCTTCTCAGTTTGGATTACATTATTGACATGGATTTAGTGTACACATTGATGGAAGTGGCACTGAACTCCTGTTTAATCACACACGAGACTGCTTCTTTCCTTCATTCAGAATTTAATGCTGACTTTACACTAGGCATTCTCTTAGGTGCTGAGATGCATTGGTAAACATGGCATAGTCACTGTTCTCTCAGAAGCTCACAACACAACTGAACTCTGCTAAACAGACAGGACGTTTAATGGGATCGTTTGGAAGGCAATAGCAGCTGGAAAAGGCTGGAAATGGTGCCAAGAAGAATAAAATGATGTAATACACATGGACAAGTAAATTATCATTCTTCCTGATTTGTAGCATTCAGGGAAACTGATATATTCAGATCTGCACTGCTTTTAAAGCCACCTTAAAGCTGGGGATATAGCTCCATAGCACAGTGCCTACCTGGCAAATACAAAGTCCTGAGTTCGATTCCCAGTACAATAAATAAATAAATAAATAAAGCAGATGTCTAACACATTAGGAACAACTCATCCAAAAATTTCTTACTTTATTTGAAATTTGTTTTGGAGATGGACACATGTTTTATATTTATACACATAGGTTATACTTGAAAGAGCATGAAACCAAAGATCTGAAAATGTAAATTGTTATTGTGGCTCTTGTAACTGACTCCATGACTTTGGAAAATTTATTACCACCAATTAAAGAACAGTAAGATAGAGAAGAACACATTCCCTTTACTTTAGCTTTTTGTTAAAAATCAGGAAATGTTAAATTTCTCCTTATCAATTTGCAATTTATTTTCAAAATTATGCCTAAAATATAAGGTATAATGACCACTGTGCAATTTATTAAATTTCATAAGGAAACTTTCAAACAGATGGCTAAGTATCACAAGTATTTCTCAGATGTACTGTATTTCGGTGAGGATAATATGCATGATACATATGTTAGCAAAAGAAACTACAAGTTATAGTTCAGTTGCTCTAGATTCAATTGTTCCTCATTTTTAAAACTTTTATTTGAATCATCAGACTATTAAACTTATTCCCTAATTCCAAGTACTAAATTCCACAGCTACATTCAATTCCTGTTTGTGAAACCAATTTCACCAAAGTTTGTGGAATCACAGCCCCAATAAAGAAATAAACCCAATGATATGAAATTTCAGGTTTGTATTTCAACCATCTGGTTGCTTCACTCATCAAAACCAGAAACAACATTGTTCAAAACTCCATTAAACTATTGCTACTCATTGAAATGTTGAGATTATCTGTATAAATGACAGACTATAATTTATCTTTTTAATTTTTCAACATGAGTTTTTCTTACTGTGTCCATGGATGGTTCTCAAGATGGCTGAGGAGGGAGTGTCCACTTCATGTTTCCTAAAAGTTGGCTTCAGTGATCTTCCTTCAGCTCAGTAACAGTCACTTTATAATGCAGTCAGTCTCTTATATTAACTTACAGTTCTTGAGTTCCCATGGTAAAATCTTAGCTATGATGAAATATGAAAAAAATTATGTTGTCATTTTTTCATAAAATTGTCATATTTGCAGTAAATAACATTGAATATACAATTCAATAATTCTGTTACCTTTACTTAGTACCCTTAAGCCCTTCATGAATTTTCCTATTTGTAAACTAATAAGATCATTAAAATTAAAATTAATTACTTAAATATTAACTAATGAAATAACTTTTATTAGTCAATATAGAATGTTTAAGAGTCCTGCTCAAAGTGACCAGACCAATAAGGAGTTCAACAAGAATATTTATTTCTAATCTTCAAATCTAATCCTGAGTTTCTTCCTTGCTATAACAGAAATACAGAGTCCACCAAAAAATATATGCACACTTTAGTAAAAGAAAAACTTGTGCAAATATTTTAGTATTAAATTTATTGAGATAACATGAGATTAACATAAGTTATCTTTGGCCTCTACAATTGCAAGAGGTGCTCAAATTGGTGGCCATTAGATTCCAGACATTTATTAGTGCAGTGAATTGCTGCTTGGGTAACCTTGGTCACTGAGATTGCTGCACAAGCATTTTCTGTTTCTTCGCTAAGGGCCAGCAATGTACTAAGTTTTCTGCAATATATGACATCCTCTAGGATCTCCCATATGAGGGTAACACATCTGTTGAAAAAACATCATACAAGTTTTCTTTTTCTGATGTGTATATACCTCTTGTTGGCAGACTCTAGTTTCCTGATGTTATTGAGTACCTACATATGGACTGAAAATTTTATTTTCAAAACATTCAATAATTCATAGGCAAAAGTTTTGGAGTAACATATAAAATATATATAGATGAGGGTATAAGCGTGTGACATTTGTGGAGGTTTCAGGTGTCTGAAAATTTTTATTATGAATATCTCTGATTTTGTATCCACTAATTTTGTGTCCATTCAAGGTTTGTGTTTATTGAGAGTACATTCAAGTGATCATTTTATTTTAATAAGTAAACCAGTAATTCCAAATGTAAAGCAGCAAGACACAGTCAATTCTTTACAAAGTAATAATATTAATTATGTTTTTAAAAATTTACATCTGACAATTGAGTTCAATATCA
Organism: Dasyprocta punctata; assembly: GCA_004363535.1. Classification (NCBI taxonomy): domain Eukaryota; kingdom Metazoa; phylum Chordata; class Mammalia; order Rodentia; family Dasyproctidae; genus Dasyprocta; species Dasyprocta punctata. The sequence continues at coordinate 86,167 of RJWM01002660.1, forward strand.
AAGCATTCTTTCCTTCTCTGAACACAAAAGAGAAAATGTAACTCTATTCTCTGACCTATGGAACCCTAGTTCTATCAATTTTTGCTTCAAAACTGTAGGGGAATGAATCTAGTAACTTACATATGGTAGAAAAAGGAAGAAAAACCAAAAAGTTCCAAGTAAACACATGAAAATGAATGTATATACCACATTTCATCAATTCTGACTTAAATTTAATATTTCTGAAATTTTGATACCTTTTTTTTTTTTTTTTTTGTACTGCGAATCCAACTCAGAACCTTGAACTTGCCAGGAAAGTGCTTGGACCGCTGATCTATATCCCAGGACTCAGTGTCTTATACTTGATAGCATGTGACAATTTAATGGATAGCATTTTTCCTTAAAACACATTTTAAAAATACAATCTATTACTATAAATAGCGTCTTACAGTCAAAGCTTTAGAGGCTCTGTCTTTTCAGCTAGAAATACCTAAAATTATATGGGAGGATATTTATATCACAGCTAATTGCAGTCTTGTGTATATTATCTAGCTGCTGAAAGGAATAGCAGAAAGATTTTCTTACCGAAACCTGTACCAAGTGTCATCATCCCTACCTATGGTGTTTGTACTTCTATCAGGAAAAAAAAAAACAGGTTCATCAACTGATTTTAAAGGCCAGAAGCAATATCAGAGGTCAGTTAGGCTAATTCCATTTTCATTGGTCTAGAGGAAAAAGGGTTTGCCCAGTGCCACATCTTAAATAACAACGCAGCCAATGAAGAGTTCAAGTTCCACAACACCTGCACCAAAAATCTTATTACAGTGAACTGCACTGAGGTTGTGTTAAGCATTCACTTTAGATGCTCTAAAAATTGTTTTCACTTTGTCAGCGACTTTCCTAAACCTCTTCTCTAGTGCCAGAAAAGACCTGCACTGCTGTAACTTAATGCCATAGAATAAAGGGTAAGATGATGAACTTACTGTTTTACAGATTTTCTTGGGGCCACTCCAAGTCAGGGTGTCTGGAAAAACACCTTCCTTTTCAGGGGAAGAACCTGTAGGCATTGCTATCTCCAAGCACATGTGGCCACTTCATGGTGTCAGGTTGAGGTCTGCGAGATATCATGGCTTATTAAACCTCTTTAAATACCTGGCTTTGTCAGAGTGGAAAGAGAAAATAAATTAAAACAAAAGGATGAATTAGTTCATTAACCTTTTATTTTCAATAAAGTCCTTTTTTAAATGTTTGTTGGAAAAGGAAGTGTCTTAGTTACTTTTCTCTTATTGCTGAGAAAAAATACCTGACACCCAAAGTTAGGGAAGGAAAGGTTTATTTCTTACAGTTCTTGGAGGGTTCAGTCCATACTTAGCTGGTTCCAAGGCAGCATGGCGTGGCAGGGCTGCCATTCATGGCTGCCAAAGAGCATGGCACTAACGGGCAAGAGAGAGGGAGACAGCCTTTTTCCTGCCCTTGCACTGTATGTAGGCTCCACTCCTGGGCGGGCACAGCACTCACATATCCAATCCTAGCTCCAGACAACAAACCAATCACAAATGCTAGACTCAGCTGTATCCATGGTTAGATGAAGCTTAAGTGGGGGCCATCTGACCACACTATAAGAGGGAGGGTGGAATAGACTCTATTTAAAATATTTCCAGGCAAAATACTAGAGAAAATAAAAAATTCCCAGATGGAATCAAGATTCACCCAAAAACTCAGTACTCTTGTGAGTTTCTACTGTTTTGATTAACTAGTCATAAGGCAAATGTTAATTATAAAGGCTCAGACTGAAGAGAAATTTTTAATCACCTGTATAGTATTTTTTCTTTATTGCCAGTCTTCAAATGCACATAATTTAAGGTTTATTCATTAAAAATGCCTTTGATTAGATATTAGTTCAACTTGCTTTTTTTTTTTTTTTTTTTTTTTTTTTTGCGGCACCGGGGATTGAACTCACAACCTCGCACCTGCCAGGGCAGGCACTTAAGGCACTGAGCCAAACTCCCGGCCCTGGTTTTTCGAGGCAGGGTCGCACTATGTAGAGCAGGCCAGCCTTGCACTCGCGTTGTAGCCCAAGCCGGCCTCGAACCCACAACGCTCCGCCTACCTCAGCCTCCTGAGTGCTGGGATTAAAGGCGTGCGCCACCACGCCCGGCTTCACCTTGCTTTTCTTTAGCACTTTTCTTCATTCCAGATTTTTTCTCTTTTCTTTTCCAGAATGATTCTCAGTCTTTTTTTCTTTCAAGCTCACTTGGAATGATTCATTGCTACACTGATCTGAATAATGAAAATTGTTTTTTCATATTGACAGTCTTCTCCTAAGAGTAGATTTAAATATATTTGCACCCATTTCTGCCCTGCTGGACTTCAACAGCAACTCATCAATATGAACTATGACTGTACCAAAGGAATAAATAAACAATATATGTTGTTTCCCAAATTTAAGTGACAAAACTCCATTCATCTCCACTTGGATCTATCCACCACTACTCCAGTCTTAATTTGGAGGATTATTGCAATATAAAATGAGTTCATACATGCCAAATCTTTGAATCAAACCTTAAGATATAAATACCAATAAACATTTGTTTATTCAGCAGTATTATTTGAGAAGTGAAAATATTTGATAGTCCTGTTGCCTAAAAATGAATGATAGACACACAAAATCTTCTAAGGCAAGTTCCATGCCCACTGTCTCTCCTTTTTTATGTTAAAATGTGAACTATAATTGCAAAACATGTTTTCTGTAAATATATCAACCTCTCTGCACACAATTTGGTCAAGATATATACAGATATGATGCACATAGATATTAACTGCACCACAGAACAAGATCAGGGCAAAAAACATTTAGTCTCAGGATTAACCTCAACTTTTTTCAGGCCTATAAATTATGTCACCACTGACTGCAGAACCACACATCTGTCTATGGGTAGTATCCAGGGTGAAATTTAGGAAGCATCTTTCTGATTTTATCACATGAGGTAAAAACTTGAAACGAAAGTAGATTTAGTTTCTCTTATTGCTATTATACTTAGGCTGGGGTATTACTCGAAATAGGGCTTTTACATTTAAGGCAACAGAGAAGCTATACTGATCCTAACTTGGAAAAAACAGCAAAACAGGTTTTCCAAGGTTACCATGATTTCTTTTTCAGGAAACGTTTATCTCCCAGATCTATAAAAAAAATTTAGTCAATAAACTTCAGGTAAACAAAGAACATTCAGCTTATGCCTATTCTGAGCCCCTAAGGCCTGGTCCAAACTGTTCAGAAGGACAGCAAGACAGGCATCCTAACCCAAATTCTCTGGTTTTTTGGGGCTTTTTTGTTGTCGTTGTTGCTGTTTTTGTTTGTTTGTTTGTTTTTTGTTTTTTGTTTTTGGTACCAGGGATCAAACTCACAACCTCACACCTGCCAGGGAGCACCACTGAGCTAAATCCCCAGCCCTATTTTTTGAGACAGGATCTCACTATGCAATTCAGGCTGGTCTTGAACTCACTTTGTAGCCTGATTCTCAAACTCTCTCTTAATGTGTCCTTAAAGTGAGGTTTTATTAGTAGTGTGACCTAAATTCCGAGGGTTTATTTACTACTACAGTAGATAGCTGTGACTTCTGTTTACTGTAGAAGCCTGTGTAGACTAATGAGGCACTGATCTTGCTTTCTAAGGACAATCTGGGGGTATGATACAGCATTATAAATTGGTCAGCAATGATACACAAAATGAAAAATCCACCCAGAGGTAACTGAGTCAGCTGGCTGTAAGAAGATTTACCATCAGAGTGAAAACTTTCTTTGGATGAATCAAGCAAAGATAAAGTACAAAAAAACCAATGTCTCTCTTAAAATTCCTCATTACCCAGAGGAATATTACTCAAAACTTACTCAATATAAATGAATGATGTGTTAGAAAGAGTGCAAACACTTTGGTAAATTTGCATAGTCAGTGAACATCATTTGAGGTTTCCTTCTGTGATCTGGAGTGTACATGGGACAAGGAGATTTTTAAATCATGGGCTATATTTATCCACTATCAACAAAATCGAGAAATGGGGATAAATAATCTTTTCCTTTCCTCCCTATAATTTCCTCTGCTTCTAATTTTGTAGCAATCAAGTTTCAACTAGTTAATCAAATGTCTTTTGTGTGGCAGGTGCCAGGGTGTTTGTTTGCATTAGTGTACCAAAGGCCATATTTAGGAATCTGGTCTTTCAATTAACTGGCTACGATCATGGTTTTAAGCCATTAAACGTGTATATTTAAACTCAGCATTTATTTTTACATCTCCTTATCCAAATAATCAGGATGTGGTTATCTGTTAGATGACACATTATGACTTTTTTTCCGATATACACCCTTGCACCAAAATATACGTCTCAGACTAATTGTCAATATTATAAACACCCATCATCCTGTGCCATTTACAACATTTCAGAGATGAAGAGGAATCTGGTTAGTAAAATGTATATAAAAATAGTTAAAGGAAATCCACATGGAAAGATTTATAAAATTGGGTGAATTCACACTTTGTTACCTATTTTTAACATAATTAAGAATGAGGAAGGAAAATATTGCAATTGTAGTTTATCTTTGATTAAATGAGAGAGCTCTTTTATAAGGGAAGGTACATAAGAAGTATGAGATCGCTTTTAAAAACTCAGTAATGTTCTTAATATATCTTCTTTTAAGTGGAAGAAAGTCAAAAAAACAAGCAAAATCAAGAGAAAACTATGATTAAGTAGCTGACTTTCTAAAAGATGGTGAAGGCAGTGCTTGCTTGGTATCTTCAGAAAATAACAGTTACATTTTACCCTACTTGTCTATTTTCTTAATTTAGAGACATATAATCCATTATTTTTGGTACTTACAGAAAAAGTCAAATTAAATATCAACTTGGCAAAAAAAAAAAAGAACATAGAGAAAATTTATTACTCCCTTCCAGAAAGCAATGAAATGTAGAAAAGTAGCTAGTAATGAGCATTATGTGACAAGATTCCAAAATAGAATCATTGATGTCATAATGACATCAAATGAACAAATAGATTAAGTTAAATTATTTGAATAATTTTATCTCATCAAATAAATGTTATAGATCATAGTAAAATGCTTTAGTCTCTATTTTGCCTTAATCCGTTTATAGAGATGTTATTCTGTATGAAATATTTTCATTCATATTCTAGCCAGTAACATTTATTGCTAAGATGTACACTATGGATTTACAGTACAATAATAATTTTCAAAGTGTCATAAAGAAAATCTTGGTCATATCAAAAAGTATGCAGTCATTGAGGAAATATTTAGTAAAACCTGCACATGTCCCTTATTTACAGATTATGAATACTACATAAAATAAAAGGATTATGCATAAATCAACTCAGTCACCTCAAAACTCTTCCTTTATGTGGAAGCGTTAAGTAAGGAAACGAGGAAATGAAATTCAAGTGAGTTACATGATGCGTATCCAAGGTCATGATAATCATATAGCAAAATGGGACTCGAACCTATTCTTCAATTTCTACCCTACCACCCAAATTCTCTTTGCTCCCAACAAATTTGCCACAAGATTGACTTTTTTTAGGGAAAGAGAAGCTTTCTGAGATGTTCACTCATAAACAGTGACCTTCAGGATTTCCCAATGCCATCTATTAAGTGCACAACTTGTATTCAAGCTGGCTCTGTTCTAGCCTACACCTGTGGTCTTCCTGCGGTAGGGCAATACCTCTTCATGACTGTGCAGGATTAAAAGGTCTAATGTTTAAACTGACAGCCTGAAAACCTGATGTAAAACATAGGTGAGATTTAGTTGGCAGTGTGGTGATGTTTTTTCAACATAAAAAGTCAGAAATTCAGAAATGACACACTGTGCTTATTACTCAAAATAAATATAATGTATTTTGGAAAAAATAAAATTACAAGTTACAAATACAACTAAGTATTTATGGTTCCTTCATAATCTTATTTTTTTCTCCATCCTTGATGGCAAGCATAATCATTAATCAGGTTTCATTGGCTTATATTTTAGTTATATGTAATGAATTGCTTAGGTAAATGGTTTTGTCACATGTACTTTTCTAACACTTCCCTATCTCCTCAACAGTGTTTTTTTGAAATCGATGTATATAGACACACATTATTTAAGTCATTTGTTTTAACAGTAAGCGCACATAGAGTGAAGTCATCTACTTTTAGTCCATAGTTTGGGTGCATTAATAAATGCATTTCCTCTTGAAAGGAGCACATAGACTGATCATAAGTTTTTACTCCTAAAAACATGAGGCTGAGAATTTTCAGACCCATATCTCCTTAGAAGATGTAGGTATTCCTCAGGAATGTACAGTAGATGTGAAATAAACGTGTCATAGCAAGGACAACACCATTTTCAGTATTTCTGTTTATTGCCAATGTTCTCCAGATAGTGAGATCCATTTCCAGCTCTGCCAGAACTTTTGACAGCTATCTGTTTCATAGTACCATCCTAACATTTGATATAGTGACTTTAATTTTTTCTTGATCTGATGTATGTAAAATATCGCTTCTGTTTATGTTTATATTTATATTAAGTAAGCTGTATGTATCAGGGAGTGTTTATTTTTCATTAAACTATCTCCTTTTCTATGAAACTTCCATTCAGAACTTAGGACTATTTTTATTTAATTGTCTTTTTTTACATTTTATTAATAAGATTTATTTACATTTTCCAGGTACTAATTTTATTTTTGTATACACAGTGAAAAAAATCTTTGATTTTGTAATTACCTTTAAATTTTATTTATTGTGTTTTTTTGTTTGTTTGTTTGTTTTTTGCGGCACTGGGGATCGAACTCACAACCTCGACCTTGCCAGACAGGCACTTAAGCCACTGAGCCAAACTCCCAGCCCTAGTTTTTTGAGACAGGATCATACTATGTAGCTCAGGCCAGCCCTGCACTCAAGTTGTAGCTCAAGCAGGCCTCAAATTCACAACTCTCCTCCTACCTCAGCCTCCCAAGTGCAGGGATTAAAGGCATGTGCCATTATGTCCAGCTTATTTATTGTATCTTGCTACACAGAATTTTTAAATTTTTATATACTGAAATTTGATCATTTTCTTTAAGATGCTATCCATCTGAATCTCATTTAAGAAATCCAGGCATAATACAGGAGTAGAAAGCTATTCTCTTGTTGAATGTTGGGTGTTTTTGAAATTTTGAATTTATATTATTTTAGATCTACAACATTCTTTCTGCTTTACACTCCACATGGCATTATTCTTTATATCTTGACCATTTTATGCATTTTCAATTAAGTACATGACCTTGTAATCTCTGCATGAGATGAAGAATAAAGTTACATGGACTGAATTTCTCAAATGCTAGATTTAGTTTGAATTAAGTTATTGTTATATCTGCACAAATTCAAACTAAGTCTCTAAGGAAGTGATACCTTTATAGATTTCATTCTGAGAGAGTGACAGTTTCTACTATTATGTAAATCAGTATAAATGCATTCCCAAAGAAGTGAATAATTTAATGTATTATTTTCCTCTAATAAATTTTTTAAGACATTTTATTTTCCATCTTTATCTTTCAAACTAATTAATGCGATCACTAATGTATGTGACCCTCAGATGCTGGACTGGAGACTGCCAGGTGCACACCTCATCCTGGCTGTGACTTTGATGCTCTGGAGCTCAGGAAAAGTTCTCTCAGTGGATGTAACAACCAAGGTAAGAAAACTAGCTTACCCTGCTATGTCTTTATTTTTTAAAAACATAAACTATTTCTATTAGAGTCATAAGGAGGTGAACCTGACAAATAGGAAACTGATTTGAAAATGCAATATCAAAGACATAGATATTATTTTAATTTTATTCCCAACAGCATTCAAGGTTGAAACCTTTAAGTGCAAACAGCGATAACTATTGATCTTCTCAGTGGACTCACAACAAGTCACTTGTGTACATGTTAAGAGACATAAAATGATAAGAAAGATTTGCATTCCTCAAACAGAAAAGCAATGAGAGAAATTTTAACCACACTTTTATTAATCCAATTGCATAAAGATTAAGTGCTGCACGTGAAATCTGAAGTTGTTTGCATGCCACATTTTGCATACTTTTAGGCAAAGCTTTTATTACATCACAAATGTTTTCCTGGTACTTTGATTAAAATACAAAGAAAAATATTTGAGGACATTTCCACACAGAGAAAAGTTGCTTTGGCTTGCTTTGCTCTTATTAAAAACATATATTCTCAGTACTTCTTAAGTAACATAAAGAGAGTCAGAAATGCATTTTCCAAAAGAATAACTTCTGCATGAATTCTGCTATTTTCTCCCCGAATAGTAAATGTATACTTAAACAAAAATCTATTTGTTTATGTGTTAGTTAGAAGAATGAAAAAACATATTTTCGGAGGATGCTTCAAGAAATCAAAGAACTTTGTTCTTTGAAGTTTTGTCTCCTACTCTTCAGGGTTTCCTTCTCATTGTTGTATCATCTTTTCTTCTCTGGTTTCCATGTTAGGACCAAGCTTGTGGCAGTCAGAAGAATGTGATTAGATGGAAGAAAGGAAATCAATCCCCTAGAGCTGATATTTCCTCCTGTAAAGTGAATGTTTTCACTCTGTTAGAAAAGACAGTGATTCCTGGGCTACAGAATAACTCAGGATTGTTAACAGGAGCAGAGTTTTTTTAATACTGTACTTGGATTTAAGGAGGGACAAATACTTCACAAACTGGGCACTCAGAAACACTTCACAAACTGGACATACTTAGATGACTTTGTGTGAAATACAAAGTAACAATTTATGTACTAAATAAACACGCACAAAGTTTACCTGGGAACATGAAGTCATTGGGATTACTGTACTTGGGATTACTGATGCACTGATGTTCATGAAATTTCATTAGTATATCACATGAATGGAGGTGTTAAATTCCCTACCAACAGAAACTGGATTTTGTTCATTTCTTTTTTATCTCTTAAGGCTTATGCAGAACCTGATTGACAGTGAATTTCTAGAGGTTTGCATCAAATAATGAATGAGTAGTTAACAGAAAATAGGAAAATAGAATGAAGCTTGGTTTTTTTCTTTTTTTCAAAATTCATTCAGTAAACAGTCATCAAAAATGTGAGTGCTAACTCTGAACAAAATTCTTGGCTAACCATAGAGCAAATAAATGATTAACCTGATGCTCATTGCCCTCGCAATATTTATACTGTAATACAGAATGCAGATGTAATGTAGCCAACCTACAATTGTAAAATATAATAAATGCTTTGATGAAACAGTCATAGATACAGGACTGGTAAGAAAAGACGCAGTTGTTACTGGGATAGATCTGAAAGAATGGTCAGTATCAAATTTTAGAGATAGGTCTGGAGTTTTCTTTTGTTTTCCTTTCTGTTGGATTTATTCTACTTTTGTGTGGTTCATCCACTCCAACCCCCTCAAAAAAGGTTTATATTTTTCCTCTGAAACAGAATTCCATGAGAAATTACAAAATGTTATACAATGGCCATCTCATGCCAAAATAGAAAATGCCTATTTCAACTGACTCTATATATTTGATTTTGGGGGGCATCTCAATGATTGGAATTATCTTTTTCTGTCTTACAGGCCTTTGATTCTGGAGTTATAGATGCACAATCACCACCTACAGTTAGGGAAGAGAAATCAGCCACTGACCTGGCAGCAAAACTCTTGCTTCTGGATGAACTGGTTTCCCTGGAGAATGATGTGATTGAGACAAAGAAGAAAAGGAGCTTCTCTGGCTTTGGGTCTCCCATAGACAGACTCTCAGCTGGTTCTATAGATCATAAAAGTAAACAGAGGTAAGTGAACTTTGAAGAAGGAAAGTTTTACTCTCCAGTTCTTCCACTATACATTCCAAAACAGATAATTCCACATTTAAAAATACAGTGAAAAACTTGTATGCAAACAGGTCTGCCGATGTGTTAGCTGAATTGTGACTTTCATAGAGTGATCTGGAAGTAATTGTTCAAGGTGCGAAATGACTGCTACAGGAAGTAATTGTTCAAGGTGAAAAATGACTGTTGCATGTAGATGTATGATGGCTATTGTAAGATGTCACTGTGTTTGGGAAATGGGAGGAAATGTATGCATAATGGAATAAATAACCAAATCATTCGCGTTTTAACAGAGATAGCTAGAATGCCACTGTTTTTACGTTTGCAGTACATAGTGTCTACATTCCTTGTGTGGAGTTGATACACTTACATAAGATATCCCAATTCCTTTGTTTCATCCCTTATCCCATCACTCCCTCCTCCCTCCATCTTGATCCCCTTCCTCTGGCAGCCAAAATGACTGGAGAGTTAACATAATAAGAATTAACTGTAGGCATTGCCTTTAACTAATGCGGAGTGATTGCTTTAAGGAAGGGAATAATGTGGTTAGTATGACACCTACTTACATGCCACAGTAACTGACAATATAAATGTAACACAATTCTCAAATGTTCAAGTATAAGAGTGAGAGCATGAACATTTTAAAATGAATTGTATTATGTTGTGGTCATTAACTGGCTAGCAAAAGATATTACAAGCAGATGCTTAGGGATCTGAAAAAGAGAGAACTAAAAAAATTACAGATTTAAATTAATGAATTTTACACTAAAGACAGGCAAAACTGAAAAAAAGATTATCCTATAATCTTTAATTATGTTCTATAAGTTCTATTGTAACAACACAAATATAACAATAAGAATTAAGATTATAACTTTCCTATAAAAACAAACCACAAAAAGAACCTAGTGAAAACCTTTACATAATTAAAAATAGCCTCTAAAATATGAATTAAAAATTAGTATCAGCAAATATAAATGAGCAAGCAGAACATGGTGGTGGACATCAATAATTTCAGCACTCTGGGAGCCTGGGACAGAAGAATGACAAATTCAGCCCAGAGAATTTAAAAATTTAGTAAACCCTGTCTCAAAATCTAAAAAAATAAATAAAGAAGAACTGGGCTTGTAGGTCAGTGTAAAGACCCTGATTTCAGTTTCCAGTACCACGGATGTGGGGGAGGTAGCTATTATGAATTGTGGTGCTATGAAGATGGATACACGTGTATTGCTGTAATATGATGTCCGTAACTCTTTCAGGAAAACACCCAGGAGGTGAATAACTGATTCCAGTGGAATTTCGAGTTTTAGTTTTTTGAGGAACCTCCTTGCTGATTGTACTAGTTCACATTCCCACCAGCAATATAGAAGGATTCATTTTTTTCCCCTGCAGACTCACCAGAATTTGTTGTTATGTGATTTCTTGATGATAACCATTCTTTCCAGAGTAAGAAAGTATCTATGTGTTAATCTGAATTTCTCTATTGGCCAGCAATGTTGAGCATTTTTTTCATGTATTTATTGGCCACATGCACTTCTTCTTCTGAGAACTGTCTTTTCATTTCAGTTGCCCATTTTTTTTATTGGGTCTTTAGTTTTGGAGAGGTCTAATTTTATTAAGTTCTTGATATATTTTAGATATTTCCATAGTTCTCTGTTTGAAGAGCTACAGGCAATCGTTTTTCCTCTGTAGGTTATCCCTTCACTCTCTTTGCTGTTTCCCTTGCTGTGCAGAAGCATTTAAATTTAATATTCTGGTTATCATTGAATCTGGGTATTATTTTTTGTGCAATTGGAGCTCTGTTCAGAAAGTGCTTGCCTATATCTAAGTTTTTGAGAGATTTACCTATTTTATCAACCAGAGGTTGTTCCTATTTTACTACTTAGATTTTTGTATCATTTTGATGTTTCTTTAGTACATAGTAAGAGGCACAGGTCTAGGTTCAATCTTCTGCATGTGAAAAGTCAGTTTCTTCAGCACCATTTGTCAGAGAGATCATCCTTCCTCCAGCAAAGTTTTGGCCCCCTTGTCAAAGATCAGGTAACTGCATGTGCCTGGAGTTGTTGTTGCATCCTCCATATATTTTATCATATATATATATATATATATATATATATATATATATATATATATATATGAAATTAAATTCCAAGGACATTCTCTATGAGATTTATCTACAGCATTCATTTTTATACAGGAATTCTTGTTCTTGGTCTTAAACCATACATTAAATGTGTTTGTCATATTATGCAATAACTGTTGCATAAAATATTTCTGTTGGCTTTCTTGAGTCTGAATTAGTAAAAACAATTTTTTGCCTCTTTTGAATAATAATTCAAACAAGATGCAAGGCTCAAGTTTTTATCACCTGTTACATAGACCACAGGTGTAGGCTAGAACACAGCCAGCTTGAATACAAGCTGTGCACTTAATAGGTGCTGTGGATTTGGCTCAGCAGCTTAAGCACTTGCCTGCTAAGCACAATGTCATGAGTTCACTCCCCAGTACCAAAAAAAAAAGTATAATCAAAAATTGTCATAATTTTACCATGATGATCTATACCAAAGATTATTTTCTGTTCTTGTATCTTATTATAGGAGGCAACAGCTTCCATCTATTATATATTTTTGAGATTTTCACAAAACCAGTAAGAATTTGTTACTCTAGTAAGTGTGAAAGCACAGGCTCTCTGGATTGTATGTAAGCACCTATAGTTTTCATAGGCATGTCATCAATAGTCTCCTTCTCCAGCACACATTCTCTCTTCTCCTACTTACTAAGGGAAGCTAACAGTTTGAGATCCACAGTCCAAAGAATGGCATCTGTCACTCCAGGATTCACTAGCTTTCCTTGTACTTGTCACTTTGGCACTGATGAAACCTGTGTCCCCCTTCTCAGAATATCATCTTTAAATGCTCAGAATTAAGAAGAGTTCATTGATTGCCCATTATTTAGAAGCAGAATTATCAAGATATTTTAAAATTAATCTGTAGAACACCAAAATATGTGCTTGTTTCCTAAATAAAATAACAAGATCTAAAAATAAGTTTTAAAACAAAAAGCATTTCAAAAGTGCTGAATGCAAAACCATTTCAAAATATCAGCAACTAAAATATAGTATGAATTTATTTGCAATTTCCATTTGTGACAAAGATGTAGGTGCTAATACTACTGTTGAAACTGTTCCTTGTATTCATAATTACTATATTTTAATTACTGGTTAGTTAAACTAATGATATAACCATTTCGCATTCAGATCATGTAAGAATGTAATTACATTCTCCCAGATTAAAATTTCTGAATTTTAATCATGCAAAATACATGACTTGGTTTGTAATTAATATAAAATACTTAGGATAGAAAAATTTTGAATTTTCTTTTTAAAAAAAGGACCACCAAAAAATAAAACCAGAAGGACAAATGGCTGAGGAAGCAAAACAAACACACAAAAAGTAACAGGACAGAGATCATATTAAAATAAACTGAAGAACCACCTATTGTTTGCTAATTTGTATTAACATATTTTTTCGTCTGAATATGACGCTAGCTTTATTTTCAGAGGTATGTGCAAATTATTTTAACTCTTGGGGTAAAATTAACTCAACTATGCCTTGAAGTCTAAAACTTTCCTTGGTTCAGTTCATTTGCTTTATATTTGAAGTTAATGAATGTCTATTCTGCTTACACAAGTAAAAGGAATCAGGTATAAAGATATGACCTCTTAATGCAATACTGAAAATATCTTTCAAGTAACAATAATAGTGCTCTATATTTGAATTTAGTTACTGTTAAACATTTTCCAAACTGTGGTTGTTTTAACTCATCCTTCTATACTTTGAAGTCAGCAAAGTACATAATGCTACTGTGTCAGTCTAAAAGAGAGAAATTCACTCATGGGAGACCCAGAATTGAGAAACAGGCAAGTTTATTCAAAATAGCCAACTGACAGCAGGGCGACTACGCAGTAGGGGCTGCTGACTCTGAGCCTTTGCTTTACATTATTTTAAATACATTTTTAGGAGGTCATAAGATCTCCTGATTGCTATGGAGACCACATTACACCACATCATTTTGTTGGAATGTCACAAGATCTCTCTCTTAACATCTGGCTTGTTTGTCATTTAGGATGTGGCCATAGGTTATTCAGCCATTATGTTTTAAAGCTGCTTGATTTTTCCTTTGTGGGTTTTATGGTTAACTGGGGGGTGAGGGGGGTTATTCAAGGGAAGCAGGATTAAGGTTCATTTAAAGTCTAACTACTGGTTAAAATGGAGTTGAAAAACAAAATGGAGTTTCTTTTGCTTTCATGTCCCTCCCTCAAGGACATATTTTCCTTTGTAGACATATATAGCCCTTCATATGGTGGTGGTGCATGGTTGGGTTGACTTGTAGAGATATTGGTAACACCATCACTTGCACTTGATTTACACTGCTTTGAATTTTATCTTTTATTCAGCTGATTAAACATGATCCAACAGTGAGGATTAATAGAACAATTATTATTAGCCCTGTGACTTCAGCAATTATGGAAGCTAGGCCTGGGTTCCAATTAAACAATTTTTATACCATCCCTGATCACCATAGTAGAACTTTTTTTTTCACTTTTTTTTACCTCTGGGTCTAACTTGTCTAAGGTCTCAAAAACGACCCTTGAACTGTTTGCATGGAAACAATATTTTTTTCCCAGAGTGGCGCAAAGCCCCCTTTGTTTCATGAAAAGTACGTTGAGCCCTCTTTTATTTTGCAACACTATTTTAGCTAGTGAATTTAACTGATTGTGCAACTGTTGGACAATCATTTGCAAAAACAAAATGGAGTTTCTTTTGCTCTCACAATACCTTTGAAATGGGCAAGTTTGAAGGTGGTTTATTTACAAGAAGACTGCTTACCAAGGACTGAGTATAGCCTAGTCATAGAGCCTAGGACCCTTACTTGAACAGAAAGAGTTGTAGAGAATCACGTGCTTTGAGAAAAACCTGAACCTCATTTAGGAGCATAACTCTCTAGCAGGGGTCTTACAAGGGAAGGTGAGGAGAGTAGAAAATTATCCTAACATCTCTCCCAGTCTGCCTTGCCAGAGTCTCAGAGTGCTTGACCTAAGCCAAAGCAAAGGACCCAGGAAATTTTTTGTGTTCCAAAAAGGTTAGCCTCCTGAGGCTATCAGTATGGTGAAAAGAGATGAAGAACTAAATCTGGAGTGCAGGTGAAAGATGCCCAGTATAGTTCTCTAGGTCAAGGACAATAAACATTTTGTTTGCAAATATTGTTATTATGACCACTTAGTTGGAAGAGAAAACTCCTTAGAATGAAAACAGGAAAATCATTTTATACCCCACTCACTCACACTAAAACTGATCCCCAGGATGATGCTGTTCCTAATCTTTTGGGTAAAGCCAAAGGCAAGTACTTCATTCTACTATTCATACTTAAATATTGTCTTAGTTACTTTCCTCTCATTGCTGAGACAAAACACCTGACGTCCAAAATTAGGGAAGAAAAGGCTTATTTCTTACTGTTCTTGGAGGTTTCAGTAAATATTCAGCTGGCTGCAAGGCAGGACAGAGTGATGGGGCAGGCATTCATGGTGGCCAACAGCAAGGTGCCAACCCGTGAGAGAGACAGAGACACACATTCATCCCACCCTTGCACTCTATGTTGGCTCCACCCCTGGGCGGGTGCAGCATTCACATTGCCAGTCCCAGTGCTAGACAACAAACCAATCACAAATGCTAGACCCAGCTGCATTCATGATTAATGAGACTTGGTGGGGTCACAGGACCATATCTGTAACAAATACTAAGAATCTTTCTACTCACTGTTATTCGAAAAATAATTATATTTCAGTAATTAAAATACCCTTCTGTATGTCTTAGTCCAAACCACAACAATTATTAAAGCTCTCTTTTCCCCAGTTTGAGCTGACTTGGGCTGGGCAGCTATAGTAGAAAGGGGCCAGGGTCAGTTTATCTTCATCCTCCCCTTCTACTGTAGCAGGCTGCCTTGTATTTCCTCCAGAATTGAGGCTAGAAATGCAGAGTAATAAAGTCTTACCTGATGGATGCCATCATGATCTGGCTTTAGCACTCTCTGGCCATGGTTGACCCTTTGTTTTGGAATGTTTGTTCAGGTCAATCCTTAGCCCGCATTGTGAGCATTGTTATACACAACCTTGCTTGCATCACTGTGCCTCCTCTGGAAGGTTTGTTATGTCCAACTTCTTCATCCTGTCCCCTCAACTTCTCCAGTGGATACCACCAGAAGCATCCTGTTGAATTTGCTTCATCTATACCCCTGGCAAAAAACTCATGTGATAAGGTCCATTTTATAATGAACTTCATCCACATGCTGCACACTCTTGACCTTGGTTAATAAAAGTCAAGCTCTTCCTTGTGCAGTCATCTCTTCACTCTGGGCTAAGGCCCATCTTCACATCTTCTTGCCATTTAGATTTTGTAGAAACTGTTCTACCATGTCTACAGGGTAACTGGAAACATCTCAAATTCTCTAGGTTCTTTTCTTGAAGTTCTTACTCTATTTAAATGTTCAGGGAAAATGGCATAGCTCTTTAGTAACTTGCTTCCAAGAAATTCTTTCATATTGACCTGCTTAACACCAACACTACTGAGCTAAGATTGAAAAAAAATCAGTTTGTAGCAATCCCTCTTGCAATTATTATATAACTGTTGCACCTTATTTTAGAATACAAGAGGAAATACTTTTTTCCTTCACCACTTTTGAGGCATAGCTAAAAATTGAAATAGAATTTCATTTTAATATTCTGGTACATCCTTTTAAGTTTCATAATGCCTTAAGAAAGATATATTATGATTCTCATTTTATTGATGTATATTCAGAGATTTAAAATGATTTCCCTGAGATTTCCTAGCTATAAACTATAATTCAAATTGTTCAACTCAGGTCCAGTGGCTTTCTATTTGTTTACAGGAAATAAAGAAACTAAAGCACCATGTAAATAAAAAAAATATTTTTCCAAGGCTAGGAATAGTGAATTTCACTTAGACTATATGCCTTGAATAAATACACTTAGAATTACCTTATCTATGATACATGGGTTTCTATACTAAGCCAGACATCGTTTCACGCTGAAGTTGATAATAGGGATGCCAGTTTCAACTAGTCAGATATTATTGTCCTTCTTAATGACAGTCCCATAAGCCATGATAAGCACTTTAATTTCCTTTCTAATTTGTTGTGAAGCAATGTGAAACACCTTGGCCAACCAAGGCATCTCTTAGGTATTGCTGGTATTTTCCAGCTCTTATTTGGTGGTACCCAAAGCGAATAGTTAAAATAAGCTGCTTTTCAGATGGGAAAAACACAGAGAGGGAGATTCAGAGTGCATTACCCTTGTTAAGTGCTTCCTTTCTCCTACTTATAAAGCCTGACTTCACAATTGGAAATGCTCTCAAGCACAGCACTCTTGAGAGGTTCTTACCAATAACTGCTCCTCATTGCCTTTTTTCTTTTCACCTCTGTTCAACACCACAAAATGGAAAAGTTCTTTTCCTTTTTATCCCTACCTAATTTAATATGAAGATTTAAAAATTTTCCCCAAATGAATAATGGTTGATTCTACATAGCAGCTTTGAATGTATCACCCTTTCACAAAGAAAATTCTGTAAGTTTTTTTTTTGTATAAATTCATATACTTGATAGAAATTTTAAAAAACTAATCAGATACTCCAGGAGCTTCATGAGCTCTCTGCAACATTTTCCAAATGAACCATGTCTGTTACTTTACAGGTACTTAATCTCATTATTTAATTCCAGTGTTCACGGTTTCTGAATGACTGTTCATATGGCCTGCTCTTTGCAGTACTACACCAGAAGCTAGCATTATGTCTAATTAGCATCCTCATCATAAATTTAACAGAATCCTTTCAAAACTGAATTACCACCATTGAGCAATAGTTTTAAAAGTAAGGCCAGATACAGTGGCATACACCTATAATCCCAACTATTCCAGAGTCTGATGCAGAAGGACTGCAAATTCCAGGCCAGCTTAGGCAATGTATGAAAACCTAGTCTCAAATAGTATTTTAAAAAGAATTGGGCATGTAGCTCAGTGGAGAAGCCCTTGACTAGCATGTGCAAAAGCCTGGGTTCAATGCCTGGAATGCAAATAGAAATTACTTAAAGTCAAAAATAAACTTTCTGCTAAGCGAAGGAGCACTTCCTTTCATCATTCTAAACTTATTGGGAGGAAACCATCTTCTCTCTTCCATGTTCAGAATTTCTGTTGAAGAAAAACTGACTCTTTATATCATCCTTTATTTGTTTCATTTGAAAGCTTCTTATCTGATTGGTAATTTTGGGAGGAGTCATTTAGTAAGTTTATCTCGTCCTCTTATTTCCTGTTTTTCACTGCGAACAATATCTAGTTACATAAGTATGTCTAATTCAGGGAAAAGATACTGGTGAATTCTTTGAAAAGTAGGTAGAAAGGCATATCCTGCATTCAGTTTGGCCAGCAAAAAAAACTAGCATCCTGATTTACATGTATTGATCACTTGTATCGTATTTCTATAGTATTTCTAAATGAGAACTTAAAAAAACAGGCATTATGTATTGACTGCTTAAAGCCACATCATCATTCAGATGTAATATGATCTGTCATCTTAACACTCTGGAATTTTCATCTAAAAGCCTGATTGTGTATTTGCAATTTAAACAGGATTCTGTAGACTGTGATTACTTCTTTCTCATCCTTCACAAAGCCTTGCTGAGTGCTTCTTTTAAATCTGTCCTCACACATCATTCTTTTATCTTTTGTAGTTACATATCAGCACTATTATTGCCATATTTTAATTTTACTCTTTAATTTTAAATTACAGTAACCAAGACTACAGGATTCATGGGTGGCAACCTGTTTTGCTACTTCTATATGCTTCCTGTGTTTTTTTCTGGGAACCCCAAACTGGGTGAGATCTTTTTCCTCATGAATCTCAGGGTATTAGATATAAATCGCTATGTCACAAATTACCAAAAAATGAGCAGCTTTGTCCTTGTACAGTTTCTGTGCACTAGAAACAAAACAAAATAAAACAAGATTGCCTGAGTGCTTCTGGCTCAGGATCTCTCCAAGATTGCAGTGAAGTTGTTTGCCAGGGCTGCAGTCATCTGAAATCTCTGCTGGGGTTGGAGTATCCACTTCCAAAATAGGCCTCTCCCTTGGCTGACAGTCCCTCCCTGGCTGTTGACAGAAGGCCTTAGCTCTTTGCCATGTAAATTTTTCCATAGGATAATTAGAAAATGGCAGCCAGTGAGCCAACAAAGCAAGGCAGAAGCTGCAGTCACTTGCCATACTACACACAATAACCTTGGTTACAGAAGTCAGCTCTGTCCAACACTGAAACAAACAACATAATGGTAAAATTATTGGAGACCATCTTGGAGCCTGGCTACTATACTCATAGAAGTTTATACTATAATTTGTTTCTCTCTTTTAGTGATCTAACCTACTGAACTATTTAAGGAACATCTTCTATTCGCTAGCACTATATCTTTCCTGTTTTGGTTAGTATTCAATAAAATGCTTGCCTTTCTTGAGAGGAGGGATTGCATTTTATTGCCCTTTTAAAATGTAGCGGCATATCAGACTATTGTTTTTAGGAAACGTTCTCCACAACCTGATTCCAAATTTATTTTTTTGGAACTGACAAATAGGGCAAGTTAAAAGTTACGTCCAACTGTTGAGGTGGGGGAGGAGTTTTGAGTACTGAATCAACATTTACACATGAATTTAATAATATGCTATTCTGCCAAACAAGCCTGACAAATTTCAGAGGCCTGGTTTTCGTAAAGAACATGTTTTGAAACCATGATGTAATTTAATAAATAACAAAGGGAAGACCAAAAAAGATGATGTAATCCTCAACTCATTTAATGAGAATACATCTAAACACAAGAACCATATAAGGAGAGAACAAGAAACGAAAATCTCCATAATGGACACAAATACAAAGTCCTACAAAAAAAGAGAGAAACAATTCTAACAATGTATTAAAAGTCATTGCACCATTATTATGTTGAGTTTATCACGTTATTATGTTTAGTTTAGGAAATCAGCTAATAGAATTAACAAATCAGCTAATAGAATTAACAAATGAGTGAAACCATATGACCTCAAAAAAAAAAAAACACATTAAAAAGTATTCCTTTAATGTAAATGTCCATTCATAGGTAAAATCACCAGTAATCATAAAATTATTATTTTATTAAAAATAAAAGGAAACTTTTTTGTATCCAAAAAAGGGTCACCATGAAAAATACCAACAACACATACCCTTAATTGATACTATCTAAACAATGACAAATCTAGCAAACTGGATTTTCTAGGTCTTTGGTGTTGTGAACAGATTTCCTGCACTTTCCTAGTATTTGCCTCCTTGGGTGATCATTATAAATAATACTATAAATTATATGTCCTGTATGTAATTGTTCTCCTTGCAACCCCTGACTACAACACATGATGAAGGTCTTCAGGAAAATTAATTATAACAGTTTGTTTTAAGAGACATTAATGATCAATTAAACAATACATGACTGGATAGTAAGACTCAATACCACAAAGGTTATAGTTCTCTCCAAGTTGGTATATACTTTAGACTCAGTAAAATCGCAGTCACAACTGCAATAGGATTTTCATGAAATTTGATGAGCTGAGTCTATTATTAGGATAGAGATGAAAAAAATATTGATAAATATTAAAACAATATTAAATATTTTCATAGAAGATACAGCATAGAAAACTAACCACAAAATGGAGAAGATGGTTGGGTAGATTTATAATGGACAAAAATGTAATATTCATAGTGTTTAAAATCCTCCCACAAATCAATATTTAAAAGAAATATCAAAGTAAGAGAACAACAATAGACTGAAACAGATACTTCCAAAAAGAAGTGGTCTAAGTGGCCTTTAAACAAACAAAAAGGTGAGAAACTTCATTAAAATTTGGGGAAAGTCAATTAAAAACAAAATGAAGCATGTTTACCAACCCGTTAGACTGGTGCAACTTAAAAATCCACAGTACCAGAGTTGGCATAAATTTGAAATAGTAGAAGTGCAATGCTCTACACTTTCGAGTGTAAATGGGTAAAATTTTGGAAGATAATCTGGCAGTATGCATGTGATAATATTATGTGTAGCTGGCAGTTCTATATCTGAAAATGTATTGCATAGAAATCCTTAAATGAACACCAAAGGCATATATAAGAAGATTAAATTTTCGGATAGTCATACGAAAACAACTAAGAGTATCCCTCAAATTTTCTTGCACAATAGAATAGATAAACAAACTGTACATTCATGCAATGAAGTATTGTGCAACAGTGAAATGAAACCAACTGTAGCTATATATGTTTGGCTATGTGCACAATTCTCAAAGTACATATTTGCTGAGCAAGATAATTTATATTTGATTCCTTTTTATACAGCTTTACTGAGGAGTGATTGAGAAAATTTGTTCATATTTAGAGTGTGTAACATCATGTTTTAACATATGCATACATTTTTAAGTGATCGTTACAATCAACTTATTAACATATTTACCATCACAGTTATTTGCATTTCTTTGGTAGTGAGAGCACTTGAGATTTATTCTCCTAGCAAATTACAAGAATAAGATTTATTATATAGACACACTTAACAACATAGCTATCAATAGCAATATATTAGCACTACTGTTAATATTTACTTATTTAACAGAGCACAAGAAATATGTGTATATTAGGTCTATAGTACAAGATTCATTGTAGGCACAATTCTAGAATGGTCTAAATTCTGTAAGAAATTTTTCAAGAAAATGTGTAGATTGTAAGGAGAAACACAAGAAATAATTAAACGAGTGTTCAGCCTATTTTACCTCTGGAACAGAGTCATGAGGCATGAAATTTGGGAGGAAAACACTACAGTGTACAAAGTGCTAACAATATTAGATTTCTTACGCTAGTGTTGCAAGTAGGGGTGTTTCTTTTCATTTTCTTTTAATAAAAGCTACAAAAAATTATTAACTCATGTTTTAAGTGATTATAAACACCTTTAAATAGATTTTAATTGCCTTTTTAGAATTTCAAATACCTGTCGAATGGAATTATTCAAGGACATTTTTTTTTTAAAAAATCTATTTGACACAGAAAGTCTATATGATAGCATGAATACTAAAATTGTGCTTAAAATACAACCTAATCATTCTCTTTCTATACTTTGGTAGATACTCTATAACCTTAAACTTCTTATAGAGTATTTTAAATGAAAATGGTGAATTGTTTTAAATTCATATAGGCCATGTCATACCATCATTTTGTCACAAGAGGGACTAGATATTCAAAAGATATAGCTTTCCTTTTTGGTGTTAAGACTATTTCTCTATTGTTTATTGTTTTGCTTAGTTTGTATTTCTGTCAGTCCATGTGTCACAGAGTGTAGTACTTTTATGTATATTTCATATCAGCAAACATTTTAAGGTAACTACAGTCCTAGGTAGCTATTTTACTTCTGAAGGAATATAGAATGCATAGAAATTTATTGGCTTACTGAACTATAATAATTTTGCTTATGTACTTTATGAAAATAATTGTTTTTATTTTTATATGTGTTAAAATTTGAAAATGTTGCATGAAATATATACATATGTATATATTATATATAATACTGGTTTTATTGTTTTAAATTTAAGTTCAGTTGCTAGACAGCTGTAACCATTTGCAACCAATCCCAAATTTAATAGAATAAGTCAGCGTAACTATGGATCTTGTACTAAAATAAAACCATGTGCAGACTGAGTTGACAGCCACTTGGCCTTTTCTTATCTTCTAAGGAAAATCAACAGTTTCTGGAAGTTCTTTCGAGAGTTTTTTTATATGGAGAAGGAGGGACAGACTTCTGCTGACACAAATCACTTATTAGATATTGCACTTTTTAAAAACTTTTACTTGTGGAAAAACTAGGCTACATATTTTATGAAAACCACTGTACTACACTGGCAAAATAATATCTGAAAATGTGTAAGATGTTTTTTAATGTTACTTTGTTTCAAAGTAAAATGTGCACTCTAAGGGTAAACTATATGCTATTTACTACTGTATTGGCATTGCATAGAACAAATACTCTTTATATAAATATGATCAAACTCTATTTAACAAGTAAGTATAATAAATGAATAAACAATTTCAGAAGACAGAAAAATCAGGTATATTGAATTTTTCTCAAAAAAGAAAAGAAGCTTAGAGTAGCAGGCTTGAAGAAGATCACACTAACAGTAAGCAAAAGAATCAACTAAGCCCAAATGCTCTGTTTTGTTGATTCTAATAATTTTGTGGTTATATCTGAGAGAAAGAAGGGAAGGAAAATGGGTGCCAGAAAGAAGGAGGAAAAGAAGTGAGGGAGGGAGATAGGAAGGAAAGAAGGAAAGAGGAAATGTTTATTTTCAATGGTATCACAGCAATTTCTCATTTTTAGAGCAGGGAAAGATAAACTATAGTAAAGCAAGAAAATGAAATGTTACTTTTCTGTAAACTTCCTTTTTTAAAACCTAAATTGATAATAATTGATAATATTCTATTTTAATGTATGTTATTTGTAAGACCATCACACTTCTCTTTTAGAAAGTAAAAGGATTCTTTTCATGCCATTAACTCTTTGGGAAACCAAAGTTTATGTCATATGACTGTTGCTCCCAGCTACTACTTTCTTCTCCTTTTCATAGTCCTCTAATCACCTGAAAGGGGCTGATATTTCAGTTCCTCTTTCTTTTTGTTCGAGACTACCCCTGAGCATGCTCCTCCATCTTGAGGTGGCTCATGTTACTAATGGTGGAAGAGTTAGTAGAGGAACTTAAGGGTACTGGAAAAAGCATACTAGTTTAACATTTTCTATTTATCAGCACACTACACTTAGATACAAGCCCTAAAAGGACACAGAGGGAATAAAAGAAGTCAGAGGGTCACGAGCCTTCCTGAAGGCCCTTGGAGAGAATTTGTTTTCTGATCTTTCAACTTGTTTGTAGAATTCACTCCTCTATGGTTGTAGGATTGAGGTCCATGTTTCTTTCAAGAACTTCTAAGGGCCACAGTATTCCTTAATTCAAGATTTTTTTCTTCATCGTCAAAGCCAGCCATGATGGACAAAGTCTTTATTAATTACTGCTATTGTTTGAACCACTCTGTTTTATCATCATCTACTTTTAAAGACTTCAGTGACACAAATGGAACCATCCAGCACAAGACAATCTTCCCATCACAAAGTCTTATGTCTTATTTTTTTCTGCAAAGATTTCTTTACAGATTCTAGAGATTACAAGCTGTATATCTGTGGAAAACCATTATTCTAACTACCACAAGGAAAGCAGCTTCTTTAATTGATGACAATAAATTTATTTGTGTGGATTAAAGATAATTTGAAATATAAAGGAAAGATTTTTTCTTTTTAAACAACCATTATTTACAATTATAACAAAACATGACAGCTATGCATAGTTTCCAATTTGGTTAATGAACTGAAAATAACATAGTCACTTTGTTATCAGAAAATCCAAAAGTCCAGATAACAGATTTTGCTTAAGAAATCTGAAAGAAGGCAGGGGTGCAGATATGGTAAGAATAAACAATAAATGTTTTTCTCCTAGATTTTTCCTTATCTAGTCAAAGGAACAAATTGCTGTATAAGAAGCAAATTCTTATGGGCTCACATATACTCAGTTCAGACAATAAAACAAAAACCCAGACTTAAAAGTAAGATGGATATGAAACAGTAGGAAGTTGAATTTGATGGAAAAAATAACGTGACACTATTCTGAAATATCATTTGAGGGTAAGCACCAGGTCAGAATACAGTGTTATATACTGCACCTGTCACATAAAAAAAAGTAAATTTATATTGATTCCCCTCATTTTTTATTATTTTAAATAAGCAAAGTTTATAGACTTTTATGTGTGAGGTACAGCAATGAAAAATCTGTTATCTATTGTTTCCATAGTTTTCAGAACCTTTCAATAAATTATTTAGTCGTAATATCAGAAGTATTGTTCAGGAAAAAATTTTCTTCAGTAAAAGTGAGAGTTTTTTCTCTATCATTTGCATTAAATCATATTACACCTAAGAGTAATTAATGGATTTTGAAAGGAAAAAATTCTGGTCCATCTATTCAAGGAGTGCCACAACAATCTCATACATAGTTAGCAGGTATATGGTAAATACAGTATAATAATAAAAATAATTGACTGATACTATAAAAATTCTCAAAATATTGAGATTTTGATTCAGTTTTAGTGTTTTAATTGTTTAGTAGTGCTTAACAGTATGATGCAAATAATAAGAAAAGAACTAAAGAGGCTATTGAAAATGTTCTAAAGGAAATCTTTTATGTTAACATAAAACTATTGAAAATTAAATTGTAAAGTAATAAATCCACATGGCTGAGATTTTCGAAAAGAACTGCATCACTACCATTCATTTGCAAAACTTTAAAACTGAATAACTTTCCTATTCTGAAACAGTTTGAATTACTGATAATTTTGTGATTTGGGCTCTGGGTGATTATTGCACTTGTAATCTGATATGCCTGATATTTGTTTCCTTATAGTATGTCCTCCTTTCTGTATAAGTAAGTCAACAAAGAGCCTAACATATCTGAAAGTCAATTATCTTATTCTGTAAGAAAAATTCATTTTCCTTGGCTTCTTAGTTTATTCCTCTTAGCCCTATCAACTATAGAGAATGAAGTTTCTCTTAACTCAAAAGCCAGGCCATGAAAGTTACACTTAAAATTGTAGATCCTCCTCTGAAATTTGGTTTGAAAAGTAGTAAGTGATGATAATACCAAATTGAATAATAATGTTTGGGGTTTTTTTATTTTTAAAGAGTTAATATGTAAAAGTGTAAACTGGAAGATAGGCTTCTTATATATTTGAGTGGATTTGTTTCAAACTTCAGTTTAATAATGTACCTGTTTAATTTTTTTAAACAATATTCAACATAGAGACAATATAAGTGAACGCAGGCTACCACATACAAGGCTTCTCTGGTAAACTCTAAGTGCCATTCAGAAGTACACTACAAGTTCAGTCTTAGCATCTCTACTACTTTCTTTTCCACCATCATCCTTCTGCAGAATATAGAGTTTGTGAAAAACCACCAGTCCGGTCCAATTTTCCACAATTAGCAAAGGAATCAAATCTAAAAAGAAGCCAAGTATGATGATGCATGCCTGTAATCCTAGGATTCAAGAGGCTGAAGCAGGAGAATTGCTACCAATTCAAGGCCAGCCTGGGCTACACAGTGAGTTCAAGTCCAGCCTGAACTACATAGCGAGACCCTGTCTCAAAAAACAAAACAGAAAGCAACAACAACAAAATCAAGAGAGGGAAAGAGATTAACCCACAAAACCATGCAGTTAACAGATTAGAATATCGACAAAATCTGCTTTTTCACATGCTCTTTTTGAATTTGAACAAGTTAGTTTTACTAAATTTCATGTTTTTTGTATGTGAAATGGCAGGGGTCCTGCCTACTTCAACACATGTTCAAAGTGTGAGAAAGGTAGCTGATGGATGGTAAATACTGTTTTTATTCCAACCTCCAAACAAAGTTTTCAGATCTCATGTAATAAAGAATAAAAGTAATGATGAATAAATTCAATTTTAGTTTAAATATATTCTCCTTGATTTATTTCAGGAAAGCAGTAAATCATCCAAAAAGGCGATTTGGTATCCCCGTGGATCGAATTGGTAGAAACCGGCTTTCAAATTCCAGAGGTTAACTGTTCCAACTGTAAGTACAATTTGAATAGGAAGCAATGTATGTAGGTATTTGATTAAGCATTTCCATAGTGGACTAATTGACCCATCCTGGCTTGAAATCATCCTTTTGATTTCTTAGTTTATACATTCATTTTTTTCTCAAATATTTCTGTGGTTCATTTTCATATGGGTGATAAACAATTTAAGAGACTTTTAGAAAGCAAATAACCATCCTACATCTACTTCAAGCTAAGAAAAAAGATGATTTGGCTATTTTCATAATCTTCTATGTAATTATGAATAATAACATGCCAATAAGGGTTGAAATACTATTTAACATAATAAATTGCCTTCATAAATACATATGTGTAAGAAAATTCCTTTGTTATATAGCATACAGATTCTAGTAATATGCACCATTTTATTATCAATAAGTATATTATGATAATATGGAACATTAGAGAAAAAATGGCGTAGCAGTAGGATATTAGCCAATAATCAAATGAGTCATTCAAACCCTGGTTTTGCCCTTCCTTCCTTCATTCATTATTTTGTTTCTATCAAGATATTTCACTTTTACATTAGAATAATACCATAGTGATAGTGTGAAGATTAAATTAAATGTCTGTAGTGGGCCTGGAAGTACTGGGCACATAATATTTGCTAGGGAAAGCAATTTACGTTACAGTTCTGAAAATGAACTCTGTGTTAGAACCTATACATGATGTTTCACATACAGGTCTACTTTTAATCATCATTCATACAGCAGAACTATGACTTTCTCTAGTATATTGAGGAACAGTATAGTACAGGAGATAAATGTGAGAGCAAGGTAGACCAGGGTTTCTGTGTTTGAATCCCCAGTTATCTATTTATTAACCATATGGCATTACTTAAATTCTGAAATCTCTCTTCATAAAATGAGGAAAATAATAGCTTCTAATACATAATATTGTTCTGAAAATCAAATGACTTTATATGTATCTATATATATGCATATGTATATATTTGACATGTAAATGCTTCATAAGCAGTAGTTGTTGTTATACAAATAAATGGAAGGCTTAACTATATTAATTAACTCAAGATGCCCCACAGATAGAAAGTTATACAATGGAATTAAAACCCAGAAAATTTAAATCCTGAGTTTATACGTCATTTTATTTAATCATGAATCTTATGTTTTCATATTTCTTGAAGGTGAAATGTAGGTGAGATGTTTTCTGTCAGTTGGATGAACAGAAGGCACATTCTTCCTCCCAAACATTTAAGAAACCTAGAACCGCTTTACCAGTTTCAGGTTAGAGAAGAGAAATACTATCTTCTATTTCTTCCACAGTGATCCTCAGACTGTCGATTCAGAAACCCCAAATCATCACGTTAACCCTGAATCTCTCATAACTTAAATCACTCTATTTTTACTTTCTCCTCAGAGGTTTTAAAGCCACAAGAAAAAATTCATACTTTTATTAGAGTTATTTAATGGAAAAAATGTTATTACAGGGATCTGTTGATTAATGATGCTTTGCAGTTACTGAATACCCACAAATACAGGAGCATACACTGAATATGGGCAGGAATGCTGCCTTTTGAATAGCTCCATCTTCCAAATTCAGATTGAAGTATTTTTCTTCATATCTAGAGTTATACCAAATGTGGTCATTCACTAGACTTGCTAATAACTGCCACACTATATTTGAGTAGGGATGAGCTAATTTCTACGAAAAAGCAAGGAACTCATGGCATCAACTTTCTGTTCTCCAGTTTCTGGATCTGTTAACTTGATGACACTGAGATTAAAATGATTAAGGTTAACTGTTTTCTCCATATATTTTTGCCACTCTTCATTATCACTCATTTTAACATCTTGCAATTCAACCGAAACAAGTATGATCAACTACTAAGGAAACTCATTTTTATTTAAATATTCAAATGAAGTCTTAAACCACAGAAACTCTGGGCAGTTACTAAATTATAAAGAAAGTTGAAGTAGTTTAATGTTTCCTGAATTATGCTGGGTAAAGTTTAAGTCAATACATTTTGTCTTTTTCTTAACAGACTTTGAGTGTCTGGACATTTGCTATCATTATTATGAAATCTTAATAAGCTTTGCTAACTTAAAATTTTAAGAGCAATATTATGAAAGAATAGCTTTAGAAAAGAAATTAGCAGTATGTATTTTCTCTTTTTTTCCTGTTAATCACTGTGGTGATTAACTATATGTTAAGTCATTGTGTTTCTATTTATTATATCCCACCATTACCCCAAGATTTTGCAGATACTTTTATTTTGCTTCCTTGTGTGAAGTTTCATGTTTTACATGAATAACAAAGCCCAAAAAGTACTAATACATTTATAATTTCCATTCAGATTTTCAAGGTTATTTTTGATATACTCATTTCTACTGTCATAGTACGACCTGAGTCAATCAGGGGATGTCATATGCATATCATTCACTAGATAAAATTTAATAATTAAGAAATAATATTCATCTAGTCACACTGCTAAGTAGTTAGATTCAAGAACTTGAAGTCTTAGTACATCCTATCCCAATTTATACAATAACTCAGCAAATAGGTGCTGTAAAAAGAAATTGTTTCATCCAAAATTTTATATTCTCTTGGCCACAGTAAGCTCTAAGACCCAGATCTTTGGCATCATAGGTCAACCTTCTCTTCATGACCCATTAAGGCCACTTGGTGCTAAATTCTCATTGTTGGATGCTGGTTTACATTTCTAAAAAATAAAGCAACAGTATTTCACAAATCTTTGTTTCACTTCCGTGGGTGTTGAAGTATTCTCTTTTGAAACAAGTTTAGTTGTGGGTTTTCACCTTCTGAGTTTTACTTTACATTTTCACACTAAAACTGAAACTGGTACCTAATCGTGGAAGTTTTGCGTGGTTTGAGGTCAACTCTAGATACAGCAGCCATGCGTTGCTCTTTCCAACCAAATGTCAATTTCTTCTCTGATACATGTTTTGGAAAGGAGCATAAGCTGATATTATTTCTCCACAAATTGTTTATTTAAGTTTATAATTACATGATTGCGGTACATGAAGCTTACATTCATCTTGGTGGGAGTAAGGACAAGTACATAGTACAGTTTGGTTTTTTATTAATCAGTTTTATTTTTCTATACTCCCTGCACCTCTAAATCCTTTTCCCTCATTTTCATTCCTGTTGTAATTGTTTTTTTTAGCTCATGTTTATGGCATAATGTTTAAGCTCACTGAAGTTATTAGGTTCCTCCATGTGGCACATTTTAATTCTTACTTCCCCTTTTCCTCCTTTTCTCCACTTTCCCTTGGTCTCCTGGACCCTGTCCTATCTGCAAGAGATCTATCCCCTTATCTTATTGTGTTCATCATATATTATGCATTTTATGCTTTAACCTACTCAAATAAGAGATATCATATGGTATTTAAATTTGTGTGTCTGATTTGTTTCACTTAACATTATATTTTCCAGGTGCATCCATTTCCTACAAATGAATTGAATTTACTCTTCTTTATAGCTGAATAATATTCCACTATGCATAAACACCATGTTTTCTTTATCCATTTGTCCATTGATGGGCATACAAGTTACATCCACGATTTATCGATTATGAGTTGTGCAGCTATAAATATTGGTATACATAGCAATGTTTATAGCAACACAAATTTTCAGTATATTTTAAATTTGAGTTTTTAGCAGACCCCAACTTTAAACTACTGAAATTCAAAGTGTGTTTTGGTCTAAGTTATCATAACTTCTCTCGATATTAGTGAACTTTCTGCTTTTACCAATGGCATCAAATGCCTACCTGGTGAAATTAGATATATGATAATTAAATACCCTGCCACTTAGTACCACAGGTACTATGACAATTTTTTTAATAATGTGAGATGCACGTTGATTTTTATACTGGCAATTTTTATCA